>CAIGQV010000861.1:259668-274031 GCA_903798115.1 Danio jaintianensis | reverse complement strand
ACACAAACATTAAGCACAGAACTGACCCTCTGAAAGCCCCACCCACTTAGTTACTGTCGCTAAGCTACACAAACATCACAGAATCCCACAGGAACAAACCTGACTGAGAATGGAGAATAACTGTATTTATTTGTGTGTTTGTGTGTCAGAGCTGAAGTTCTCGTTCTTCCGCCCGTCCGTCGTGGCCTGTTCCTGTGTGACGGCGGCGCTGCTCAGACTGAAGCTCCTGCAGGACATGGTTAGCACTGAGCAGATGCTGCAGATGCTAAGCGACATGCTGGACATGGACATGGTGAGGTCCCAGATGCTAACACACGCTAGCACACATACACTAAAGAAGATACATGCTTTTAATGCTAACAAACATGCAATGCTAATAAAAGCCGTCGACCTGCTAACATAAAACATACAGAAAATGACCTGCCAATTAATGCTAACATAGTGTTAAAACATACAGACACTAAAACATTTTTAAAAACATGCTAGCAAAAACATTTAGGAAACTTAGAAACATGTTAACAGCATACTAATTCATGCTAGCATGCTAAAATGTAGAAAACATGCTACTTAAAATGTGTTAACATGTAAGCATAGCGCTAAAAGACTAGAAACACAAAACATGTTAGCAACATGCTAAATAAGTTTGACAATGTATTAACATTATGCTAACAACATGCTAATTAATGTTAGCAACACGTTAAAACATAAAAAATAGCTTAGCAACATGTTTAAAATGTGTTAGCCACATATTGTAAAACATGGAATAGTTCCAAATTTGTTAGCAACATATAAAATCTGTTAACAATGTTCATAGTGTTAAAATAGAAACATGCTAATCATGTTAAGTAGATGCTAAAACATACAGAACATGCTAGGAAAAATATTTTAAATGTGTTAGCAACTTGCAAATGGTGTTAAAACTAATGCTAGTATGCTAAAACTTATGAAAACATCCAATCATAAATTCGTAATCATAAGTATAAGTTAAAACACTGGAAACAGCAGCATGTTAAGCAAGCAGTGCTACAATATAGCAATGCTAGTAACGTTTGGTCAGCAACATGTTAAACATGCAATAATTGTGCTAAAACATAAAGGCAACATGCTAATAATGCTAAACAGATGCTAAAACATTTAAAATGTGTTTACAAAATGCTGAACTTGTGAGCAGTGTTAAAACACTAACATGATGGAAAACATGCTAACATGGTGTTAAAACATACAGATGCTAAAGCATGCTAGCAAAATCTTGAACATGGTGTTAAAATATATTAGGAAACTTAGAAAACATGTTAACAGCATGCTAATTCATGCTAACATGCTAAAATGTAGAAAAACATGCTACTTAAAATGTGTTAACATGTAAGCATAGCGCTAAAAGACTAGAAACACAAAACATGTTAGCAACATGCTAAAAGGAATGCACATAGAAATCAGGATGTGGAGGGTCTGAGAGATATACAGAGATATTAAAAGACAAATAGATAAGTGTGCATACAAACAGGCTGCACGGTGGCGCAGTGGGTAGCACGTTCGCCTCACAGCAAGAAGGTCGCTGGTTCGAGTCCCGGCTGGGTCAGTTGGCATTTCTGTGTGGAGTTTGCATGTTCTCCCCGTGTTGGCGTGGGTTTCCTCCGGGTGCTCCGGTTTCCCCCACAGTCCAAACACATGCGCTATAGGGGAATTGATTAACTAAATTGGCCGTAGTGTGTGTGTGAGACTGAGTGTATATGGGTGTTTCCCAGTACTGGGTTGCAGCTGGAAGAGCATCCACTGCGTAAAACATATGCTGGAATAGTTGGCGGTTCATTCCGCTGTGGCGACCCCTGATTAATAAAGGGACTAACTTTAGCATTAACTGAACACAAACCGGAGCACCCGGAGAAAACCCACGCGAACACGGGGAGAACATGCAAACTCCACACAGAAACACCAACTGACCCAGCCGGGACTCGAATCAGCGACCTTCTTGCTGTGAGGCGAACGTGCTACCCACTGCGCCACCGTGCAGCCCAATATTAGAACATGTTAGAAATAAACTAGCAAACCAATAAAGCCTGACTTCTGACTTCAACTGTGTGTGTGTGTGTGTGTGTGTCGCAGGCGTCTCTGCGTGTGTGTTTCTCAGTGCTGGAGCAGATGATCGAGCAGATGCTGCCGGCTCCACCCTTGCAGACGCAGGATGTCCCGCTGTGATGCTAACAGGTGTATGTTTCAGACCCCTCACCTGCGCGATTACTCTCACCTTTCTGTTTGCGTTTGTTGAGCATGTTCACTTTCATTTTAATGTCGCAGATGTTCTGCACCAAAGCAAATATTTACCTAGAAACCGATGTCCTGTCAAACACACACACGCACACACAGACGGGATTAATTTAACACACCCCTCTGAGAGCCGAATGTATGTTACTGATAGAGTTTTCTGAATATCAAATGTGTAAAAAATAATAAAAAGCTCAGATGAGGGTTGAAGCGTGCTGCTTTACTCACAGATTTACATTTGCTCTGCAGTATTTGCCTTTCACTGTAGAGTATAAACATGTGATCAGGAATCTGTGCTCATTCTGACTGCAAATGTAGCTTTAGTGGTTTGACTATAATGCCGTTGAGTCTTCTGAATTCATTGGAGTTTTAGTCTAGTTTTAGTGACTAAATTTAATACAATATTAGTCGACTAAAATCTAACCAGTTAGTTGAATCATTATGCATATCTCTACAGTTTCTATACACCTGGGGAACATTAAAACCAATTGACTATGATTAATTGTGCTGTGCTGAAGACGTTAAAGGTGCGGTATGTAAGTTTGACACCCAGTGGTTGAACTAGGTATTGCACTCCTGGATCAAAACACATGCAAGCGCAGGTTGCCAGATTGAGGACCAACAGGAGCAAGTGACTATCGAGCCTAAAGGCTGATTTAAATCGTGTTGTAAATAAAAGCAACGAAACCCGATAGAGGGAATATTCTCCATGTTAAAAGGAGTTTTTGTCCTAACCAACACCTGGAACTGATATATCAGAAACGGCTTCTATTTCTCACAGCTGAACAACAGAAAACTGACAATGATCAGCTCAGGTACACCTCATGTGCTTTATTCAGTGTTAAACGCTAATAATGTGAGTTTGAATGCCATTTTACAGGACATTTATTGCCGTACTACTGAAAGCAGCAGCAGATAGTTCACCTCAGATCTGGACAATACAATAAATCGTCTGAAATTGAGCTTCAGAACTGAGACTCAGTGCAAACCAACACACATCAGTGATTCAACATCTACATTTAATAATGTTAAAGAGGTTTAATATGTATTCATTAGATTATAACCCTTACCATTTCGCTGGAGTGCAGTGAGTGCATATTCTGTGCTTCTGAATGGCTGTATTTACATTTCTGTGGTGTTTGGTCTGGTGCAAACAGCCAAACTGCTCATCACTGCAAATCTCCTCACGTAGCGTGTTGTTAGGACACTGTGGTGGTCATGGAGGAGTGGAGAGCATGAGACTGATTCCTGTGAGACCCCAGTGAAAGATGAGTCTTCGCTGATGTCCAGTGTTCTCCAGCCTCCGGCGCCTAGACTGCAGCTCTGCACAAGACGTTTGGCCATAGGAGAAATGGTCGTGCCCAACTGAGCCTGGTTTCTCTCGAGATTTTTCCTTCACTTTCGCAAATTGGTGAAGTTCGTTCCTTGCCGCTGTCGCCACTGGCTTGCATGGTTCGGGACCTGTAGAGCTGCGCATCGATGGATTTGCTCTTCAGTGTTTGGACTCTCAGCAGTGAAAATTAAACCACACTGAACTGAACTGAACTTAAACTCTAAAAACTGAACGGACACCATTCCAATTCACTATAATCTTCTGTGTTCAGCTGCTTTGACACAATCTACATTGTAAAAGCGCTAGAGAAATAAAGATGAATTGAAATTGAATTGGGATTACAATGTAACCTGCTCACCTAATGTTTATGTTATATTTATATTATTTACTAATTAATAACCTCATGTGGAACTCTGAATCTGCGTCTCATTTCGGAGTCTGCTACTGTCCAACGGAGGTCACGTTTTAGTCACGAGCGCATGCTTTCAGAGCCTTTCTGACTGAATGAATGAAATATGCTGTTTTCCACCATCTGGCAACCCGGGGTGCTGAAATATAATTGGCTAAACTGGCAGTGGGCGGGTTAAATGACCAAAACAAAGACAGACGCTCCGGCACGTAACGCACGTTCAAAGCAGAATATCTGACTTCAGCATTGTTTTTCAGATAAACAAGAATGTTCACAGCATGTTTCTGAATATTTGCATATTATGGTGTTTTTATGTGTTAGAAGAGTCAAAAACTTACATACTGCACTTTGAATTATGCTGCTGTCAGTTTAAAAACAAATGGACTGTACTGATAGGCTTTACTGATACTATTTGTATGACCAAATTATGGAGTATTTTAAGGGAAAAAAACTCGTAGGGATGTCATGGCAAGGAGATTGTCACACCAATAAATGCACGCAATTACCAAATCGAAAGTGAAAGCAAGATGTTGCGAGGTGATGTTTTTTAGTTTAGCAGTGTATTGCATGCAGTCCACTTCAAAGTTGATTAATACCACAGGCATAGTATTTTGGATAGTTAGAAGTGCATTTGCTTTGGATTTATTATTGTTTATTTTTGTCATTCGTTCTGACCGGATCTTATAAGAAATTGACCCTCCATAAACATTTTCATTTCATCTTTATTTGTTGATGCAAATGAAGTTTTCATCTAGTTTCTGTCAGTAAAAAATGTTGTTGACTAATAATATGAGGAATTATTTGTCAACTGAATGAACACTAAATGACAGCCAGATTCTGATGAACACACAATAACAGAGAGCATTTCCACTTCGTTTGTGCTGTTTTATTGGTCTGCTGATTCAGGGCAGATAAATCAGGCACTTTGGCAAAAACAAAAACATGCAGAAACTCAAACAATATGACACCAAACACACAGAAAAGCACCTCATTACCTCCGTCAACACATGCCATGAATCCCAGAGATCACAGAACACTGTATGAACTCCAGGAGATTCACACAAACACAAAACCTTTGACACTGAAATACCATTCATCCCTTTCTGAACTATCCTCACACCCTCAAAAACAAAAAAGTAAACCACCATTTCTCAACATGATTTGGAGGAGTTTGATCTTACTCTGAGAGATCCCAGTGTGTTTTACAGCAGTTTAAACACTCTTATCTGACAGAGTCCTTATCATGGAAAACAAAAGTCTGCACTACGTAAAGTCATAAACAGACTATGGTTTATTGTGTCTGTGTGTTGTAAAGTCAGAGATCGATCTTCAGAAGCACTTTTAGTCAATCGTTAAATCTTTGCATTGGGAGAACGTTTAGTTGTAGACGCCAACTTTAAAACAAACAGAAGATCTGAAGTTCACAATGGGTGAACATGGGATTCATCTTTGGTACTTTATTTTTTTACTAGCCAACACCATTAAGAGTCCATTAAAACCCAACATTTCAAAGCATAACAGTCCCCATCATTTGACAGCTGATCAGATAAAAACCACAAGATTCGGCAATAAAAAGCCACCAAAGAGTCCGCCAAACAGGACTTCCTGCTCCCTGTCAGAACCCACTTCCTGTCGGGTCTGAAATCTTACCAGTGTTCATCTAGCACTGCTTTGACTGGAGATCCCGCACTTCATAGTCTCCCTGCATCTCAGGTTGCGATTGCTCCCAAGGCTTTTTTGTAAGTCTGCGTGACATTTTCACAGTCGGTGATTGAAAAAATGCTATCGGACACTCCTGCTCGGTAGGCGATCTCCATCTCCCAGTGTCCCTGAGTCCTGTCCTCCTTCAGGTCCAGGAGATTGTCCGCCGAAACACATCCTCGCATCCTCTGTTTTCCCGATGGTCGCCCCATTGGTGCAACCGGGATCTCCCGCTCGGGTAAGTCCAGTCTGTCGAAAGACTCTGAGGAGAGGATGCTGTCTTCGCTAACCGCTCCGCTAGGTCGAGGTCGGTTTACCACTGCAGGCAAACACGGTGCAAGCTGATCCAATGAGCCAAATTCCTGCAGTCCGCCGGAAAACTTGCTGTGGCGTTTGAGGATTCCTTTGCGGTGCGGTGCAGGTGATGGATTCCCAAGAGTTTGGCCAGAGTTCTGTGGGGAGAGGGAACAACAGCTGGACTCGCATTCCGAAGGTTTCTTTAGGATGCCTTTTGGAGGTGGAGGAAGGACAGCGGCCACTAGTGCATTATGGCTCTTCTCCTCTAAGGGCGTAAGCTGGGGTTCTGGGGGCGGCTTCAGTTTTAGGCTCCCCCTCTTCTTCAGGATGCCTTTAGCGGGCCGCGGAGCCTCCTGCATGCTCTGCGAGATGTTGTTTTCCTTGCGGGACCTGCGTATGGACCGCTGCCTCTGCACCGGCTCTCCAGTCCGCAGCAGGCAGCGCATCTTAGAGCCGCTCTCCAGCAAGGGGCGAGAGCTGCGCCGCAGCCAGTCCGCGATGCGGGTCGGTCCACTGGTTTGGCTCACTACAGCTGCTGGTCCTTGAGCCGGATGTGCAGTTGCAGGATCACTCTGAGCCAGTAGGGGGAGCTCAAAACCCCAGTTGACCCACCAGTGGCCGGCAATGTCCTCCAATGTCGCTCTGCGCTCCGGGTTCACCATTAACATCCAGCGGATCAAACCACACGCATCTGTAGGGGGAGCAAAAAGAGTTAGCATTTTAAAGTGATTTTTTTTAGGTATTTTTGCCTTTATTTTGACAGGACAATATGACGACAGAAAGTAAAGTTGGAGAGAAAGTGGCGTCCAAATTGCAAAGGCCCACGAGTCGGGATTTGCTACATGATGGCATATTAGTATTGATTTAACCTAGAACAGGAATGAGCAGTCCTGCTCCTCGAGGGCTTCGAACCTACTCTAATCAAAGTTCATCCAAAATGAAAAATGTTATAACCCTTAGTCCTGTCAAAAGAACCAGTACTTCACTACCAAGGTACTAAAGAAAAAAAATCAACACAGTTCCAGATTTTCTTAAGTACTGGTAAGTACTTTGAAAACCCTAATCACCCTTGTGTTCAATCCCCTGAGAGCTTCGTTCATCTGCAGACACAAATGAAGATATTTCAGACGAAATGTGAGAGCTCCATCATCCTCCATAGACAGCAAGGGTCCGAGATGCTCAAAGACCAGAAAAGACCAAAAACACCATCAAAACATTCAGTGATTCAGCTGTAATGTAATTTTGAGTGCCGTAAAACCATCTTTGTTGGCCTATATCTTCAGCTTCAGGTCAAAGTGGCCATTACTCTCGACAGAATGGTGTTTAGGTGTTGTACTGCTGTTGGACTCTAATGGGAATATGTTGTACTGTCTGTAGTAAAAGCACAGCATGATGACCTGTTGCGGAAGAGAAGATGTATGCAAACAATATCATATCACAGTTTCTGTCACACAAAAGTGTTGTTGGAGCTTGGTATGATTACAGCTGAACACTGAAGACACATGGAGTGTTTTGAGGATGTTTTTGGTCTTTTCTAGTCTTTGAGCACCTCAGGACCCTTGCCTTGCTGTCTATGGAAGATGAGAGAGCTCTCGCATTTACTCTAAAATATCTTAATTTGTGTTCAGAACACGAACAGGGGTCTCAGGGGATTGAAATGAAATGGGGGAGTAATTAATAACAGAACTTATTTGTTGGGTGAACTAATCCTTTAAACGCATGTTAACCAACTAATCAAGATTTCCAGTATGCCTTGAAACGTCCAGTCAGAGCTGAACTCTGAATTAAAATCTCCCCCCTGAAGATGAAGGTCTGTTGGCAGTGCTCCACAGGTGTGTCCAGCACTGTGGCAGCGTGTCAAAGCTTTATGTAACTGTGCAAACGTCAGATGGAGCACACATGAACAGCCTCCTGCAGGACACTGTGAACCCTGATCCTGGAGACACACCAACTGTACACACTCTTCCCGACAAAACACTCCTCTTTCAGCTCATCAGCGTGCCAATAAGACCTGAACCCAATGGGCCAGATGAGGGAAACAACACAAAAGCGGTACTGTTGGTCTGCCTCCAGGAACAAGGTTGAGAAAAATAGCAAGATTGGCCAACTTTCCTGACTTTTATAATTGATTAACAATGCTAGAATCTCTCCCCCATTCAACATTATACAAAAATGAACATTGCATCACATTTCAGAACTTTTGCTTTCTCTGTAGGGTCCTGAAGGAAAAATATCTTCCTATGTGTTCTGAAGATGAACAGAGGGCTCAAGGGGAACAACATTGGGGGTAATTAAGTAATACGGATGCACCAATGTGGAGTTTTTGACTGATAACTCTTTAGATTAGAAGGCTGATAGCCGATATATTAGCCGATAAATATACATTTTTCTAAATGTTCTGCATGATCGCAAAATCAAAGGGCAAACGGTAAACAACTGGTTTTATTTTAAACCTTAACTTCAGGAAAGTTTGAGCTGATTTCTGAACTCTATTAATGAACTATTCTTGTCCATGGCCAACTTTATTTTATATAAATAAATTCTACTGCCTGACCAAAAAAAGCATAAATAAAGCAACAAATTAATTGAACGTAAACTCCAATCAAAAATACCAGTAAAATACTAAAGTGGCAGGCAGCAAGCATGTGAAGAGGTTCAACCTGTGGAAATAATACATCATTTATCGGCTTAAAGATATCAGTCTGATTCTGTTATTGGACCAATAATGAGAACTAGGGATGTGTACCAAGAACTGGTATTTTTTCACCGGTATGTAATTGGGTAAAACATTTTCGTCACACTTTCACATCGTTTGTCTTTTTGTTAACAGCATCGATAAGAACCGGTAGTGATAAATTGATATCAATAAAAACAAAACGATACCCATCCCTAAAGATAAATTAATCTGCCAACGGGGTAAGCAAATTGGTCTTGTTTTTTTAAATGACATAAGATTATTCTGCATTCCCACTGGGGATTTATGCGTAACATAAATGCGCTCTGACCTGATGGTTTGGAGGGTTTCCTGTAGCTCCCGCTGCTGATCTGCTGCACCAGTATGCGGTGGTCGTGTCCGTCGAATGGCATGGCTCCGTGCAGCAGTGTGTAGAGCAGGACTCCCAGAGACCAGCTGTCCACCTCAGGCCCTCTGTACGGACGGCCGTTCACGATCTCCGGAGCCGCGTACAGGGGACTCCCGCAGTACGTCTGCAGCAGTTTATCACCACGGTACAAGTTGGACAAGCCGAAGTCTGCGATCTGGAACACACACGGCGCTTTCCGTCACTTTTAGAGCTCACACAGTGTAAATTAAACGTGTTTTAGTCTTGATTCTAGAGCAAATATGTACAAATTCTATAGACAAGCAAACAATATTGTGTTGTTTTCAGAAATAATGACTCAAAATGAAGTGAGTTTGTCCTTAAAACAAGCTAAATAATCTGCCAATATGTACATATGCACACTTCATTACATAAGATGCTATTTGTTGTAGTAGGCTGTAGTATAGTTGAGTGCAATATAGTATGGTATAGTACAGTATTCTAAGGAAAAATTTAATGGTTTGGCAACACTGAACACTGAATTACAGTCATTTGCTCGCTTAAATGTATTTTACTCACAACATATAAAACAAATACAGAATGCACCAGACTTTTCATTTTATGCTAATTGTTCAAGCTCATTTAAAAATATATAATTAAATAGTACATTATCATTACCTAATTAGTAACAACTTATTATCAAAGCAAAATAATTACATTTTCGAGCACTTCTGAGCACCTTTCAGTCCTTGTAAACTCTAGATTAAAATTCAGGCATTTGCAGGGTTTTGGATTGGACGTTTGTTTTCCGGCCTTATGTTTAACTCTATGGGCCCTATCATACACCCGGCGCAATAAGGCGCAAGACGTGTATGGTGCGATTTATTGCTATTTTCAGACCAGCCCAACCCTAATTTTCACGTTTTGTGCCACGTTGTTTAAAGGAATGTTTAGAATTCCAAAATGCATGGCGCTGCGTGACGCGACCCGAGCGGTGCATCTGGTGTGCGACCCCCCCCCCCCCCCCTTTACACATTGCTTAATACACACAGGATGTACAGCAACACACAAATATCTTTACATATGAAAACAATTCAAGTTAAAATATTATAAAAAATATTATTTTCTACATAAATATAAACACCACTGCCTCCATGCCTTCTTCACCTCGGGGGGCTTTTTCAGTTTATTCATGACAATCCGCATCTGTATAATGTTGTTATTATTATTATTATCAGTATTATTATATGCGTATTTATATTTGCTTTAATAAAAACAGGTTTAGATTTGTCCACCTCTGGGGTTTTGGAGACGTCTGCATCACCATATGGGGCATAAGAACAGGACGTGTGTTTGGACATAACTCATTATTGTTGTTCATTTATTCGTTTGCTGGAGATTAGAACTGAATTTAGAAATTTCAGTTTTGAAATAAAAAAAAATCCATGTTTTGGTTTAATGCACGTTATGCTCAAAACACACCCAGAACTCATTAAGAGAATAAGCACAACCCTGTTAGACCATGCGCCGGGGCGCAAACTTAATTTTTCCATCCTTAAAATAGCAAAAGTGGATTCAGACACGCCCTTAATGCTTTTGCGCACTGTGCTCTAGACTGTGCACCTAGATCGTTAAAATAGAGCCCTATCAAGGTAAACAGAAGTAGACGATGCTTTAAATCAACCGTGAACGATTCCCGAAAACAACTGAAGACTCAATATTCTCTTCATAGAGTCATGTTTATGCAGCAGAAACTAAGCTCATTTACATCTGGCATTGTGATGCATTTCATTAATCCAATCACCAGCAGGAGACGGTGAATACAGCTGTAAAAGAGCTGTTTTCAGCCTGTCCAGTTGCTTTGTAATCAGCACTCGTTGTGTGTATTGTCTCTTCTTGTTGAATCACTGAATGCCTCCTCAATTTGCACAAAAGCATCAGCTAAATGACTGAACGTAAACGTCCACTTCCAGAGATAGACTCAGAACATTCAGTGCTACTTGTGTGTTGATGTTATGGAGAAACATGAATTAAGAGAGGAGTATGACAAAAGAAATGTATTTGAATACATTATAATACTGGGTGGAAACAATGTCGTGCAAATGAAAGGATAGTTTGACAGCAAATAGTTCACAAATATAAAAATAAATCACAAATGAAACACGTATTGTGTCCTGAACTGACCTTTATATTGCCGTTGCAGTCCAGCAAGATGTTCTCCAGCTTCAGGTCACGATGGACAATCCCGTTCTGTTAGAGAACACAAGAAAATAGATTTAAAAAAAAAAATGGGAGTCACAGTTGGTTAATTAGCTTAATAATTCAAACATTCACAGTTTCGCATGTTAATCGGGACATATCGGTTGAAGTTTATGTTAATATTTATAGGGATATATCTTTAGGAAACTATAGTCTGAACATGTATTAAATATGAAAACGAAAGATTCTCAGTGGGGCGACACAGTGGTTAGCACTGTGGCCTCACAGCAAGAAGGTCACTGGTTCGAGTCCCGGCTGGGTCAGTTGGCGTTTCTGTGTGGAGTTTGCATGTTCTCCCCGTGTTGGCGTGGGTTTCTTCCGGGTGCTCCGGTTTCCCCCACAGTCCAAACACATGCACTATAGGGGAATTGATGAACTAAATTGTCCGTAGTGTATGAGTGTGTGTGTGTGTATGAGTGTATATGGGTGTTTCCCAGTGATGGGTTGCAGCTGGAAGGGCATCCGCTGTGTAAAACATATGCTGGAATAGTTGGTGGTTCATTCGGCTGTGGCGACCCCTGATGAATAAGGGACTAAATCGAAGGAAAATGAATGAATGAAGATTCTCAGTTGATTGCTGTAGCGAAGTAATGCTTTATGATTCCTTTTTGTATCCTTTTCACAAATTATTAATAAATAACTGTTGCTCTGTTATATCCATCATGAATCAGACACCAGATATGGAAACTAGAAATGTTATGCTTTAAAATGATATAGTTATCATGATTGCTTTATATTTAGACTATAATATTATGGTTAGTAAATTTGTGTATATCTATTACTTTTCCTACATAACAGAAAACCTATGATATAATATGTATTCAGAACTCTTTGAATTTTCTAATGATATACAGTATGTCATGATCAAATGAGGATTAATTGCAAAAAAATGATGTAAGTGTCCCGGGTTAGAGGTTAAAGTGCAGTTGTTGCCTCTCATTGAAATCACTGCATATTTAGCCTGTAATTATAAAGCAAATGAAAAATTGGAATCAAATCAGCCAATTTGCAAATAAAAAAATCAGAATCGCCAATGGACAATCATGATCGGTGCATCACTAGTTGAAAGATCTTGTTCAGACTCTAAAGTTTCCCTAATACACAAACAGTTCAATCAGCCTGAGAGTACCGCAGACTTTCACTGTCCTAGAACCTTCAAATATACAACACAATTACATTATTACATTTGAATCTAGATTTTATTATGCATTTGTAATTCCACAACACACACTTTAACCCTAAACTGACACAATCGGGACTGTTTTAAACAAGTTACGCTTCCTTTCAGTCTGTTTTTCAGATGAAATACACCCCGGGTTGTGCAGTAATGGAATACTCGTAACCTAACACATTTAATCCCGACATTTTTTTCTTGCAATCTGAGAATATACATTTTACTTCCTTAGTAACACACCTCTGTAACACACACACTTCACAGCTCCTGGGATATCATGTTAGATGAGCTTTTATATTGGTCACAATAGTGAGAAACAGCAGAGTCAGAGCTGCGCTGGAACTCAATTGTTGACTATTTTAGTACTAACGGCTACAGTTGTGATTGTTAAGCAGGAAGAGTGTAAACTGATCTGGGCTGCGTTTCCCAAACAGCGACATAACTCACGGCTGAACTATCATAGTATGATGCATCGTTTGGGAAATGAATGATGTAGAAACGAGTGTTTCCCAAAACTGTAGTTTCTCTGTCGCAGATCTGTCGTTTGAACCACGTTAGTTTAATGTAAATGTCCATAATGACGCTCTAAACGGGGTGGAGTTGCGACTTCTTTAAAGAAAAAAAACATCATTTTTGTCCAAATTAGGTTTGTCGTGATACCATTAATTAATTTTACGATACTATACCAGCTGAAGTATCGCAATACTACTTGGTATTGTGATACTTCAGCTGATATAGTATCGTAAAATCGCAAAAAGTTATGTAATTCATAACTCAAATTGTAAAGAAAATTGTCAGAAATACTATATTTTATGTTATAATAGGCCTACTTGAAATTAAGACCAAAAAGTATTATTTGCACCTGTCGTTCTTTTAAAGATATTACCGTGGTTGTTGTAGCTACTAAATTATATTAACAGGAACAGAAATGAACCAATTCAGATGTGCGTTCGAACTGAAGCGTTAGAAAACGTGCAATAGGCTACCATAAATGGCGCGAATTCTACACAGTTTTGCAATCGTAAAGGGCTCCACAGACTATTAAAATAAAATGGTCTATTGTTGCACAAACGTGTGAACATTTTTGTGACTTTTCAACATGTAACATTATCTATTGTAGATAAACCATTAATGACGATACTACCGTTTACAAACTACATTGGCACCGACAGTATTTGGGAGTCATGGTATTGCGATACTACCATTAGTACCGGTAAAACCGTGCAACCCTAGTGCAAATGATATTGTTTTACACGCACACGCATTTAAAAACAAATCCAATATCAGTTTTGGTAAAAACATGCAGTTGTTTTCCATATTAATTGAAATATATGTAAACAGCACATATAGAGCCTGTGTTTCCTTTACAAATATTACTGAGAGTATGCCATAGTCTATTCTAAAACATAAAACCACTTACAAAAAGCTAACACACATCCTAATCTCATATATAAATCATTAATGGTTGTAATTTACAGTAGGCTATTTAAGAAATGTTAAGAAATTAAGAAAAGAAAAATCCTACTTACTACTAATACTACTACTAATAATAATATATTTTATTATTTTTATTATTAAGTATGATATTGTTTATTTATTTATTTATTTATATTTAAGTCTACTTTTACAATTGGACACATTCAAACCACTGCAGAAATGTTCTAACCAACAGGCCCATGTCATATACAGTACAGATACAGTATCTGCAATAGTCACATTGCAGTATGTGCCGTGTTGAGTCAGGATTATAATTCTAATTTAAACCATCTGTGCATAAGAAATGATCAAATTTGTAGCTTCAACAAAGATTAATTGTATTTATTTATACAATGAAGACAGCAGTCAACATTTGAAGTGGATGAAAAAAAACATTTGCAAAATAAGAAT
>CAIGQV010000861.1:212220-222342 GCA_903798115.1 Danio jaintianensis | reverse complement strand
GTCACATACAACACCTGTAACATGTCACATACAACACCTGAAACATGTCACATACAACAAACACGTCACATACAACAGCCCAAACACACATCACATACAACACTTGTAACCTGTCACATACAACATCTGAAACACACGTCACATACAACACCTGAAGCACACGTCACATACAACACCTGAAGCACACATCACATACAACACCTGAAACGCCACATACAACACCTCAAACATGTCACATACAACACCTCAAACATGCACAACACATCAAATTGACACACATGCTGTATTTTGTCATGCTGTAGATCCTGAATGCGGCGTATCACGTGGAGGTGACGTTCCACTCCGGCTCGTCCGTCACGCGTCTCTTCTGGGAGCAGATCAAACAGGTACGTTACCCGCAATGCCCTGCTCCCGCGCGTCTGGTTACCCATAATGCCCTACTGCTGATGGCTTGCGTTGTTCCTCAGATCATCCACCGCATCACGTGGGTCAATCCTCCATCCATCACGGCCGAGTGGAAGCGGAAGGTTGCGCAGGATGCCATCGAGAGCCTGAGCGCTGCCAAACTGGCCAAGAGCATCTGTTCCCAGTTCAGGACGAGGCTTAACAGCTCACACGAGGCCTTTGCCGCATCGCTACGACAGGTCACACACTCACATCCAGAAGTATTAATAATAATAATAGTAATTATGGCTGGGCAATATGACAAAATCATATATCCTGATAACGATATACAGTTGAAGTCAGAATTATTTGCCCTCCTGTATATTTTTTTCCCCAATTTCTGTTTTAACGAAGTGAAGATTTCCTTAAACACATTTCTAATCATAATAGTTTTAATAACTCATTTCTAATAACTGATGTCTTTTCTCTTTGCCATGATGACAGCACATAATATTTGACTAGATATTCTTCAAGACACTAGTATTCAGCTTAAAGTCACATTTAAAGGCTTAACTACCACAAGATAAATGTAAACATGGCTGATTGTAGCTCTGACAGGGACATGAGGGTTTAAATGACTGTAAAACAGCAGAGTATGGGTCACAATGTACAGTTTATGATCATATCTCTGATCATATAATGTTATTAAAATATAAAACTGCTTGTAAAAATGAATGAGGTCTATCATAAAAATAAAAATACTAAAAATAAAAATCACTAAATAATATGCAAAATGGAAAAACGCATATTTAAAATACTTTTAAGATTGCAACTTTACTTGTTTTTTATCTGCAAGGTATGCATTTTCTAATTTAATAACCAGTAAGCTTTCTCTCACAGTCTCCTCTTCACACTAAGAACAAAGATTTAATGTTATTTAATATAGAGTTTGACTATTAGGTGTATATTTGACCTTCCCCGAATTGTGTGTTATTAATATTATTCACATTATTATTTTTTCGTTACTGTTATTATTTACTTTATTGAATTTTTTACATTGTGTTTTGTTACTTTATTGTATAAAAAAAGAGAAATGATTGGCAGTGGAAAACGTATCCCCTTTTAAGCTGAAATATTGTATTGGTCATGCTGCTACACTAAATAAAAAAATTAAAATAAAAAGATTGCAGCTTTCTCCCGATGCTGTTAGTCATGTCTCAGTTTCTGCACCCTTGTAATTGCATGCAATATTGCCCTCATATAAATTGTGAAGACGTGTTATTGTAAACTGTGTATTTTGTGATGCCACTAAATAAACAATAGAGCATAAAATAAGAATGTATACTTTTTATTTTGACCGTATGAGATTTATTTATTTATTTATTTATTTATTTATTAGTCATATTACACAGCCCTAATAATAATACATTAAATTCTATACTTTATAGTGAATAGCAAGTGTATAAGTAACTTAATAAGTAGTAGCCTAATAATATTTATAATAATAATAACAGCTTAATAAAAAAAAGTTACTTTTTTTTTACATATTTAAATTTGAATAATTTGATTTTTTTTTCATAATAGTAATATAAATATATATATATATTAGTTCAATTATGTTATGTTTTGTGTGTGTGTGTAGCTGGAGGAGGGCCACACGGGGCGCCTGGAGCGAACTGAAGATCTGTGGTTGCGGGTTCGAAAAGATCACGCGCCGAGACTCGCACGATTGTCACTGGAGAGCCGATCGCTGAGAGACATAATGCTGCACGGTGTGTGTGTGTGTGTGCATGTGTATGTGTGCTCCGGGTGTGTGTTCACGGTATGTGTGTGTTCACTAACTGTGTGTGTGCACTTGGATGGGTTAAATGCAGAGCACAAATTCCAAGTATGGGACACCATACTTGGCCACACTACACTTCACTTCACTTCACTTCACTTCTGCCAGTATCAGATTTGTTGTTCCAATCAATGTGCTCTATGCACAGCTAGTGTTTTTCAGCCAATGATAATCTTCCGGTAAAAGGTTAATGTGACTTTTTTCAATTTCATACGGTTCCTTTTACAGCGTCCATGTTGTAATGTAATTAAAATACAATCAGTTAAATAGTCTCTAGCATTCATTTAGTTGAGTTATTAAAAAAACGGATGAAAAAAACGGCTGTAAACACCTTTTTTCTGCTGTAAATTTGGCCATTTTAACATTAGGGTCAATAGAAATGTGCTCTATTATGGAGCCAGGCCTAGCGGAGTTTCAGTTACTTCCGTATTAGCTTCACGAGGGAGAGCGATATGTTGCCGCTTGATAAAAACACAAACGCAGCCGTTTAGAGGCCATTTATTGTCGATGATGTCAGAATTTACCGGTATTTTGGAATGGATGTGTGAATGGTCTTTTCTGGAAAAAATCCAGAACGTCCTTGCCTGTGTGAACAGCACATATTTGAACTTTCTGGTAAAGTCGTTCCTGAAATTTTCCGGATATTTACCGGTATCACTGTGTGAAAGGGGCTATTGTCCCATAACAATCTACACCGCCTATAACTGTCAGTACATCTGTGTGCTTTTTATACAGTGTCTACTCTAATTTGTCAGAGTATTAACAGCAGAAGTGAACGAATAGATGTTCATAAGCAAATATTCATCTAAAAAACAACACTATATATAAAAGCAGACACTTACCCGCTGTGACGCCATCACTAATGACTGAATCTCTGAGGAATATCCACAAGATAAATGTAAACATCACTGACTTGCAGCTCTTGACAGGGTCATGAGGGGTTTAAATGACTGAAAAACAGCAGAATATGGGTCACAATGTACAGTTTATGATCATATCTCTGTTGTATTGTTGATATGTGATCCAAATATTGGTAGCTTGAAATGGATGGAGATATGAGTGGATTGTGCTGCGTTTCTGTAGAGATCTCAGTGTAGCCGCCATTACGGCTCATTGTTTTTATGGCCCATCAGGTCTCCGCAATTGGAAACACTTTACAATAGTCTCATAAGTAAACGTTAACGCATTAAAATCAACAAACTCAAATGTATTATAGTTACTAAGTCACTGTTAGTTAAAATGCAACTGAATTATATCAGTTGGTAGTTTCATTTAATAAAACAATTACAACTTGTAACCCGATTATGACTACGATTTTAACGTTATTAGGCATTAACTAAGAAATTAAACATCAGCTAATATTAATAAAAGCTGTAGATTTCATTGTGAGTGTAGTTATAGTAACTAACGTTAACTAGTGGAGTGTTATTGTACAGTGTTAATGTACAATAGCCCTATAAGTAGTTCTTTCAATAAAATATTTCAGCATATAATCGGCCAGATTAACATGTGAAAATATCCATGTTTGTACTATTATGCTAATTAACCAATTAAGTCTCCAGGCATTTGTCGCAGTTATGCCAATACATACTTACAAATACTACTTACCACTGCAATTACAATCGAAATGTCTATATCTGAATAATTATTCACTGTACTTCGAGATACCAACGATATCAATATTGTGCGTGTTCATTATCGCCATATATTAGATTGAATATTGTCGCGTGTTTGTGGTGGTGTTCCGCAGGTAAGCCGAAGCTGGGTCGTGAGCTGGGTCGTGGTCAGTACGGTGTGGTGTATCTGTGTGACAGCTGGGCTGGACGTCACCCTTGCGCGCTCAAATCTGTGGTTCCACCTGACGACAAACACTGGAACGACCTGGCGCTGGAATTCCACTACACACGGTAACAGCACAGCGCCCCCTGCTGCACTTCAGACCTACTGCAAACACATTAT
Organism: Danio jaintianensis; assembly: GCA_903798115.1. Taxonomy (NCBI): domain Eukaryota; kingdom Metazoa; phylum Chordata; class Actinopteri; order Cypriniformes; family Danionidae; genus Danio; species Danio jaintianensis. The sequence continues at coordinate 218,159 of CAIGQV010000861.1, read as the reverse complement.
TAACCATTCAGTTTTTAGAATAATACAAATAATATAGATTTTTTTTTTCATTTTAACAATTTATAGTGTAATAGTTTTAATACTTTATAGTTTTAATACTTTACTAATACTAATTTATACTTATTGTATAAAGTTAAATATAATTGTATAATGTTTACAATTGTAACTTAATAAATAATAAATACAGCTTAGTAAGGTTTATCATTTTTACATTTAAGAAATCTTAGTTTGTATAAGTAATAGTGCTCATTGTTATTGATGTTTTTATTTAAAAAAGAAACAATCAAAGTTTTTTGTAATTTTAATTTGTTGTCATAATACGTATATGATTTGATTACTGATCAGTAGGGCCCGACAGAATCTGCGGACATTTTTTGCTATTTCTTGCGGAGAAAATCTAAGGATTTATACAGAATGATTTTGGGAGTATCATAACTAAAAACGTAATATATGAAACAAAAATAATCCAATTAGATCCACTTATTTGGTAAACAAAGCAAGTCTCCTATATAATAATATCTCTACTAAAAGACAGAAAATATGACTTTACAAACTGTACTGTAAATAAATCATATGGACATTTTAATATTACTATTATTTTATCACAATAATATTAGTAAAATTTATTTAAAAACTGAATAAATATAAATGTACACACATTTACACAAATGAATACGTAGACTTAATGATGGGCTAAAAATCTGCGGTTTCTGTGCGCACAGATTCCGTCTGGGCCTACTGATCAGTTAACTGCTCTTACTTATCATTTTACTTAATGATTTAATTTTAATAATATTTTAAATTGTTTTGATATTTTAATTGATAGTTTATCTTAGTACTTTTTATTATGTATTTGAAAAGTATAATCGTATAATGTTTACAGTAATAAGTAAATATATATATATATATATATATATTTATGTATATATCATTATTTCATTAAGTGTTCATTATTGTTATTACTGATATCTCATAAAAATGCAGTGCTAATAAAATTAATTATTAATAGTATTGTTCATTCGTAATAGTTATCCTTCTAATTAGGGATGCACCGAAATGAAAATTCTGTGCCGAAACCAAAAAATCAGGACGCACTTGGCTGAAAATTTAAAGTATGTTATAATAATTGAATAACACTATTATTTTATTAAGTAACAGAGTAATTTTGTTCATTTAACTCTATATTTAGTTTTAAAATAAAGACGCAATCCAATTAAATAACCACATTTGATTGACAGTAAACGAGTCGAGAGGCATCAGCTTACCAGCGGTGCCATGACAACACAGTACTGCTATTAAAGCAGCAGGAACTAGTATACTATGGATAAAAACATCCTGTCAGAACATTATTTGAGCAGACTTTGCTTTTCCGTTGAGCATTTGTGGTTCATGCAGAGATAAGTACACGTGTACATGAGTGGAATATCCACAGAGAGCAACATTGAGCTATTTTAAACTTTAAAAGCAGTGAAAGAGTGAAACCGTTGTGATATCCGTGTTGTGTGAATTGTTCTTGTATGATCAGGTCTCTGCCGAAACACGAGCGGTTAGTGAATCTGCACGGGTCGGTCATCGATCACTCCTACAGCGGTGGATCCAGTATCGCCGTTCTGCTGATCATGGAGCGCTTACACCGAGACCTCTATACGGGACTGAAGGTACTGTGTGTATATACAGTTGAAGTCAGAATTATTCGCCCTCCTGTATATTTTCTTTCCCAATTTCTGTTTAACGGAGAGCAGATTTTCTTCAACACATTTCTAATCATAATAGTGTTAATAACTCATTTCTAATAACTGATGTCTTTTCTCTTTGCCATGATGACAGCACATAATATTAGACTAGATGTTCTTCAAGACACTAGTATTCAGCTTAAAATGACATTTAAAGGCTTAACTAGGGTAATTAGGGTAAAGTTAGGGTAATTAGGCAAGTCATTGTATAACAGTGGTTTGTTCTGGAGACAATCCAACACTAATATTGCTAAAGGGGGCGAATAATATTGACCTTAAAATGGGTTTAAAACAATTAAGAACTGATTTTATTCTAGCCGAAATAAAACAAATAAGACTTTCTCCAGAAGAAAAAATATTATAGGAAATACTGTGAAAAATTCCTGAATAAGTATCATCTTATTATCTTTTAGGAGAAGCCCATGTCATTTCCGGTCATAAACAAACTTGCTGGTTGAATAAAAGTAATTTTAGGTCAGGGGTATGAATCATTTTGGACTTGACTGTGTGTATATATAATAAATGATTTATAATAATCTATGTCTCTCCCTCAGGCGGGTCTGTCCCTGAAGGAGCGTCTTCTGATCGCTCTGGATGTGGTGGAGGGGATTCGCTTTCTGCACAGTCAGGGTCTCCTGCACCGCGACATCAAGCTGAAGAACGTCCTGGTGAGAATCTGTATCCTGTCTGACCCACACTTCATAATGCTTCATAAGGCTGTGTCATGCTCCATAATTCTTCATAAGGCTTCAAAGCGCTTTCTTAAGGCTTCATAAAGCTGCTTCATAACCCCTCATGAGGTTGCTTCATGCTTAGTAACACTTACTAAGGCTTCATAACACTTCATAAGGCTTCATAACACTTCATAAGTCTACGCCATCCTTCATAACATTTCATTATGCTTCATAATGTTGCAAAACGCTTCATGAAGCTTCCTAAGGCTTCAAAGCATTTCAAAACGCTTTCTTAAGGCTTCATAATGCTTCATAACCCTTCATGAGGCTGCTTTATGCTTCATAAAGCTACATTTCAATTCAATTCATCTTTATTTCTATAGCGCTTTTACAATGTAGATTGTGTCAAAGCAGCTTAACATAGAAGATTATAGTAAATTGAAACAGTGTCAGTCCAGTTTTCAGAGTTTAAGTTCAGTTCAGTTCAGTGTGGTTTAATTTTCATAAACCATATTAATTAAAAAAAATAACACTTTATAAGGCTTCATAACACTTCAAAAGGCTTCATGAGGCATCATTTGTGACCTTTTACAAATATTCATAAGGCTGTGTCAAGCTTCATATGGCTTCAAAATGCTTCATAAGGCTTAAAAACATTTTAAAATGCTTTGCTTTCTATAATGCTTCATAAGACTGCTTCATAACACTTCATGAGGCTGCTTCATAATGCTTCATAAAGCTTCATAACACTAAAATGCTTCATAAGGCATTATTTGTGACCTTTTGAAATAAGTATTAGTCAAAAGATTTAAACACCCACATCCTGATTATTACAGTAGTGAATTGACTTCGCTAATCAGACTCCTAAATTTGTCTTATTATTATTATTATTAATAATAATTTTGTGCAAGTTATGTTTTTCTCTTTAGAATTATGCGAAAAAAGATATGCAAAAAAAAGTGATTTCCATTTTATCTATAAGGGCAGCTGTAGTAGACCTCTAATAAACGATAATTAATAAAGATGTTTACTCGTTATTTTGAGCACTGGGAACACTAGATGACTCACTTTTATATTTTTTAGATCTGACAAATTCCATGTGTTTTGCCTGTAGCTCATAATCAGCCCTTGTGCTCTGTGACTCATTTACCAGCAGGCTTCAAAACATAACTGGCTTCATAAAAGGCTTCATACCACTTTCTTACACTACATAAGGGCTTATAGCTCTTTTTAGTGGTTCATAAGTTCATAGCACTTCATAAGTCTTCATAAGTCTGCCTCAAAACACTTCATGAGGCTTTATAAAAAAATAGTGGTTCATAAGAAGCATCAAGAAACCTGTACGTAGTGCTGTTAAGCTTTATGAAGCCTTAAGTAGTTTTATAAAGTCTTGAAGCATTAAGTTCTATGAAGCTGTATGAGGCATTATAAAGCCTTATAAAACACTACAAAAGCATTACTAACTCTTTAAAACCTTAAGAAATGTTGTACAAAGATTTTGTAATGGTCTAAGTATAGTGTTTTATAAGGCTTTAATAATGTTTCTAAAGACCTCAGCACATGGCAACATTTAGTGGGGCTTCATAAGGCTATAAGTTTTAATAATGATTCATAGTGCTTCATAAGGTTTTATAATGATTCACAGTGCTTCATAACACCTCACAAGGCTTTGTAACACTGCATAAGACCTTATCATTTTGTAACATTTGTTAACGCTTCATAAAACGTCCTAAGGCTTTGCAATGCATCATAAAGCTCTTATAATGGTTAATGATGCATTACAAAGCCTCTGTAAAGGTTCCTAAGGCTTTGTAATGCGTCATAAAGCACTTACAATGTTTAGTGATGCTTTATAACACTTCACAATTGTTCATAAAGGTTTTCAGCGTTTCATAAGGGTTTCTTAATGTTTCTTACTGCCTCAAATAGTTTGTATTAAGGCTATATAGTACTTCATGAGGCTTTCATAGTGCTTCATAAAATTTTGTTTCATAGTGATTAATAAGGTTTCATAATGTTTCACAGTGCTTCATAACACCTCACAAGGCTTTGTTCCACATTGTAACACTGCATAGGATCTTATAGCATTTTGTAATATTTAACATGCGTCATAAAGCTTTTATAATGCTTAATGAGAATTTATAACACTTCATAAGGGTTCATAAAGCTTATCAGCTCTTCATAATGTTTTCTAAATGCTTTTGACTACCTCATATAGTTTGTATTATGTTATATAGTACTTCATAACGCTTCATAAAGACTTAATAAGGATTCATGATGCTGGCTTGTGTTCCACTGTGCAGCTGGACAGGCAGAACCGGGCGAAGATCACGGATCTGGGCTTCTGTAAACCTGAGGCCATGATGTCTGGCAGTATCGTGGGGACGCCCATCCACATGGCCCCAGAGCTCTTTACAGGTCTGAGATCAGCAGGGCATTGGATTAGGAACAGACAGTAAAAGTCAATTGTAGTGGAATTGTTAATATAAATTATTGGTAGTAGTAGTTTTACCAATTAAATTGATGTTTGAATTTTAGATGTAAGATTCCAGTGTTTATGTATGAATGATTTCTGAAAATTTGCTAAACAAACGAAATATTAAAAACTTAATGTTAAGGAAGACTTATTCGTTTACAATTGATGACTAAATGTACTTTTATTATTGAAAATGATTCATTACAGTGTTTAGTTTTTAATTAATATAGCCAGAATTGTATGTTGTATTGACTTTTATTGTGTATTATTACAGTAGCTCATTATAAATGGTTAAACAATTCAAACGATACAAGTAATCTTCATTTTTTTCAACAAGATATAAAAGTTGTTTGTATAAATATAGCAGTAATAATTCCAATAATTCAGTAAAAATTGGTGTATAACTATCTTTTCTTGCTCTTTCTGACTGCACACGTGTGTTTGTGTTTTCAGGAAAGTACGATAACTCTGTGGACGTGTATGCGTTCGGGATCCTCTTCTGGTATCTGTGCTCCGGCTCAGTCAAACTCCCAGAAGCCTTTGAGAAGTGCGCCAGTAAAGACCAGCTGTGGACCAACGTCAAGAAAGGTGAAGTGCAGGGCATTTTGGGAAATAACTTTTGTAGATTACATTAAGATAATTTTTGCACTCTTATAGATTACTTTTTCGGGCTTTTGTAGATTACATTTAGATTACTTTTGCACTCTTTTGTAGATTACATTTAGATTACTTTTGCGTGCTTTTGTAGATTACATTTAGATTACTTTTGCATGCTTTTGTAGATTACATTTAGATTGCTTTTGCACTCTTTTGTAGATTACATTTAGATTACTTTTGCGTGCTTTTGTAGATTACATTTAGATTACTTTTGCGTGCTTTTGTAGATTACATTTAGATTACTTTTGCACTCTTTTGTAGATTACATTTAGATTACTTTTGCGTGCTTTTGTAGATTACATTTAGATTACTTTTGCATTCTTTTGTAGATTACATTTAGATTACTTGCGTGCTTTTGTAGATTACATTTAAATTTCCTTTGCGCTCTTTTGTAGATTA
>CAIGQV010000861.1:162571-173540 GCA_903798115.1 Danio jaintianensis | reverse complement strand
CCACACACACACACTCATACAGACACACACATATACATACACTCACAGACATATACACAGACTCACATACACACACCTATAGACACATACACATATACACACACACTTACTCACATACACACACCACTCACACTCATACATCACATACACACACACACATCACACACACACACACTCATACATCATACACACGCGCACACACACACACACACATTCACACACACACACACACACACTCACACTCATAGAGACACACACATATACATACACTCACAGACACATACAGACTCACATACACACCTATAGACACATACACATATACACACACACTTACTCACATACATACACACACACACTCAAACACCCCCCACACTGATAAGCAAACCTACACAATTATTTGAACTTGTGCAGTAGACAACCTTTCAGATGCCCATCAGCACACTTTTGCAACAAACCCCCTGCGCGCCGATAATTCGCCTCTATCCTCGCGTTTGATTGACTACACGTAATTTACATGCGTGAACAGTTCATTCGGTGAATGCAGCGTCAGACTCACCTTGTTGTAGTAGTGCACGTGTGCAGTGTGCCAGTGTCCATCACTGACTCCGCCCTCGATGAAAGGCGAAACCGTGGTCTTCGTCTCTCCTGCAGGGGGCAGCAGATACACACGTCAATACACACAACCAATAGGAGACAAGATCCTGATCATGTGACTGAAACCGCCAATGATTCTAACATAAACAGTAGCTTATTAGCACTAGATTAGCACTATATTAGTTCATTATCATATATAGTAACGAATCACTCATTAATAGTGTCGTCCAATCAGATTTTAGCGTGATGTCAGCGATGTTTGCACTTTTAAATTGTTTTCATGTACGGATCTTCAAAAGCAATTAAAAGTTGTGTATTGTTGATATGAGTAGTTGTGTGTTTGTTCTAGACGAGTGTTTACCTGCGGAGAAGGTGAGCTGGATCTGCTGGTTAACGATCTCCATGGCGATAAAGTCGTGTTTCTCATTAAAGCGTCCGTTATACAGCAGCAGACCATTGGGCTCGCGAGTCGCAAACCTGGAGCACGGAAACAGCGGATTAACACAACATGCCAGACCGGACAGACCTATAATGATGTGTGCGTTACTGTGTGTGTGTGTGTGTGTGTGTGTGCGTGTCTGCATCTTTAAGTCCATCATTCACATCAGCGGTCAAAACATGTCTCAGCGGATTAAATTCAGTGTTTCTGCTGTAGTAACAACATCAGTAGATTAAACACACACGCACACACACACACACACACACACACACACACGCACACACACGCACACACACACACACACGCACACGCACAAGAGAAACATGACTGATGTTCACCTGATCCTAATGCATTCTAAATGGTTGCTATGTGGTTACTAAGGAGTTATTAGTAGTTGCTATGCAGTTGCTAAGGTGATCTGGACAGTCACTATATGATTGTTGGGGTGATGTGTGTTACCTGTTGGCAGAATGCTCTCTGTGGTCGATGTGTGGTTGCTAAGGTTTTTCAGAGTGGTTGCTATGTGATTGTTAAAGTGATGTGTTTCACCTGTTGTCAGAATATTCTATGTGGTTGTTAGGTGGTTACTAAGATGTTCTGAGTGCTTGCTATAAACCTTTAAGATGTTTTGATTGGTTACTGTGCACTTGAGGCATTCCTAGTGAATGGTTGCTATGCGGTTGCTAAGGTAATTTGAGTTGTTGCTATGTAGTTGCGAATGTGTTCTAAATGGTTGCTCTGTTGTAGTTAAGGTGTTCTGAGTGGTTTTCGTGCTACAGTTAAAGTGATGAATGTTCTCTATGCTGTGTGGTTGCTAAGGTGTCTAAATAAGTTGCATGAATGGTCGTTAAATGTGAGGTTTTTAAGCCGTTGTTAGAATGATGTAGGTGGTTGCTAAGGTGCTTTGAATGGTTGTTGTGTGTGATTGTTAAAGTGATGTTTATTTAACCCATTTTCAACATTTTTATGTGATGGTTGTGTGGTTGCTAAGATGTTCTGATTGACAGTTGTGTAGTTGCTAAGGTGTTTTGAATGGTTGCTATGTTGAGGTGATGTTTTTTTATCTGTTGTCAGAATGTTCTCTGTGGTTGCTAAGGTGATCTTGATGGCCGCTATGTGGTTGTTAGCATGATCTGGATGGTTGATATGTGGTTGCTAAGGTGATCTGAATGGTTGCTATGTGACTGCTGAAGTGATGTTTTCACTCATCAGAATATTCTCTGTGGTTGCTAAGGTGATCTGTATGGTTCCTATGTGGTTGCTAAGGTGATCTTGATGGTTGCTATGTGGTTACTAGCGTGATCTGGATGGTTGATATGTGGATGCTAAGGTGATCTTGATGGTTGCTATGTGACTGCTGAACTGAGGTTTTCACTGATTGTCAGAATATTCTCTACGGTTGCTAAGGTGATCTTGATGGTTGCTATGTGACTGCTGAAGTGATTTTTTCACTCATCAGAATATTCTCTGTGGTTGCTAAGGTGATCTGTATGGTTGCTAATGTGATCTTAATGGTTGCTATGTGGTTACTAGCGTCATCTGGATGGTTGCTATGTGGATGCTGAAGTGATGTTTTCACCTATCGTCATAATCTTCTCTATTGTTGCTAAGGTGATCTTGATGGTTGCTAAGGTGAACTAGATGGTTGCTATGCGACTGCTGAAGTGATGTTTTCACCCATTGTCAAAATGTTCTTTGTAGTAGTTGCTGTGTGGTTGCTAAGGTGTTCAGAGAGGTTGCTATGTGACTGTTGTCAGAATGGTAGCGGTGTGTTTCTCTGTCATCTTCAGGTCTGGTTAGTTAAACACTAGTAAACAGCGTGTGTGTGTGTGTGTGTGTGTGTGTGTGTGTGTGTGTGTGTGTGGTGTAGTTGTTCAGCGTGTGCTGCTGCTGCTGATCTTCACAGGTATCCGTCGCACATTTATAAAGTTAAAGTAGGTCAGCGAGCAGCAGCAGGAGCGAGAGGCACATCTGAACACCAGCCAAAACAGACACAATCAAACAAACAGTCCCACACCGTAGCAAACAGATGGAAATAAAGACTACACTGTTATTATTAACTGCAGACACAACCTGAGAAACTCACAACATCACTCAAACACCAGGAGCTCCTCATCTGCTTCATGACATCAGTGTAGAAAACAAAACAAAGCCTTTAATGTTAATCATCTGTTAATGTTCACCGCCTCAACTAGTCCCATTCACCAGAATACATAATATTGCATAGTATGAGGAATAATTAAACTACTATTATTAGATACTGAAGCATGAATAATTTTTGCATATCCATGAATAATCTTTGCATGTGAAAACAATGCCAACATGAATAGTAAAATCTGAGCTGCAGAGCGTGTGTATCTGCGTGATGCTGTAGTTGTGGATGTTACTGTGGTTTTGCCGTGGGGTTTAGTGCTGTTGACCTGGTTACTGAGGAGAATAATCACATCTCCAGAGACACACACACACACACACACACACACACACACACACACACACACACCCTTCACTTCTCCTTCAGCTTCACCCCAACATCCTCCCTTATCTCTGACATACAATAATGGGGTCATTTTATTCACATCATCATCATCATCATCCTCATATCTTCCCTCGGCTCCTCAAGGTTTCTTGCACCAAAAACTGAGATTATCATAGTCGCTTTACACTCTCTCAGAGCTGGGTGGATTATTTCTCATAATCAGTTTCTATTAACCAGACAAAATGTGTAGTCAGTAATATAATCTCTTAGATAACACATATATGGTAATGTAATTGGATTATATTTAGATTACTTTTGCACTAACCCTTATTTGACGTCACATCTGCCGAAGCAGGATAATCTTGTTCCTTCTTGACGGATGATTTTAAAACATCCACATTAAGTACATTTAGGAAATATCAAAATTCAAACACCAGAAAACATCGACAGTAATATCACAGCGACGTCAAACATTTCATCTAAAAAACAGACGATCAATGAAAAACATCAAACAATAAAACACTGCAAGCGTGAAGAGTCATGAATGTTAATTATGTTAATGTTGAATGAAAGCCGCGGGTTTGTTACATTAAAGTAAACATTTTAAGAAAGGAGAATCAACAAATCTACTGCTATTGAATAAATACTATGCCATCATGTAATCCATAAAAAGTAACTGTAATCTGATTACGAGTAACTTAAAAAGTAGTTTACTCTAACTACAAGTGCATTACAAGATTACATATAATCTGTTATACCTATAATGGGAACCAATTGCTTCACAAAAAGATTCACGAATCTTTCGAATCGTTTGAAACAGCACATGCTAGTGACACCTAGTGGTCAAAACCATTTAAATGCAACAAAAGCTAAAAAACGTAATTTAGAATTTACTTTTTTAAACATGTTAAATTGTTAAAGAGCCCCTATTATGGGTTTTTGAAAATGACCTTCGGTGCAGTGTGTCACACAGCTCTAAGTGAAGTGAAATATCCAACTAAGGCTTAAATCTTAAAGTGCGCCGTGTTTAAAACTATTGATTCATCTATAAAAGAGTCGACTCAGAGTGGTTCCAATGAATCGTCTTGGTAACGAGTCTAGCCGTGTCGGCGTGACGTTGATACAGAACTCAAGCCCCGCCCATTTGTAGCGCGCGCAGACCCGGGAAAATTGAAACCTCCGGCCCCACCCACAAACACTGTAGAAAGAAGAAGATGAAGACAAACACTGTAGCAGATCCCGGCTGAATCATGTGGTGAAGACGCTGTGCTCTGAAGTGTGAGGGAAAGTTAGTGTTATTTTCCCTACCAAAAGATGAGGCTGTGAGGAGTCAGTGGTTGAAGATTATTATTGCAGAAATACCTCAGCATTATCGCTCCAGCTTTGTGCTGTGTTCCCGTCATTTTTCTGACAGGTGCTTCAGCAATCTACACGCTTACAACGGGGGATTCGTCGGCCGTTTGTTAAAGGAAGGATCAGAAAAGACTTGTGGGAGATGTATGGGACTTTGCAGAGCTTGACAGGAACTTTACAGTACACCGTTCATGGATCAGTTTCTTCCTCCATTTCACAAGTGTAAGTAAAGTAAGTGCGATTAAAATGGTTGCCTCCTTGTTTTCTCTAGCTTGCAAATTAAGTATTTAATTGTGTTTTGTTACGTGCAACCGCTCCACGCGGCTTGTACTGTGTCTGGTTAACTCTTTATATTCTCTTATCACGTCTAAAACCACGTTAAAAACGCGACGCGTGCCGCTTTCTTTATGGATTTAAATGTGTTTGTGAGCTCGCGATTCACTGCCGTTTGTCGTTGCTTGGCCACTGTCAGTCCTACACACGTGCGGCGGTCAAGTTTCAAAATAGTTCCGCTTTTGCCGCTGTGTGGAGTAATACTGAATGCGTCATGGTTAAGAATAGAGCAATATGCTGGTGTTAAACTGCACTGCTTTAATGCACTCCTGCATTGGGCTCACACATACACTCTGCACTCTGACTACTTCAACAATGTTGATGAGCCGTGCTGGGCATGAACGCTGAATGCAGTCGACCAATCGCAATAGACTGGGTCATCGGACCAACCAGCGAAGATTAGCATCACTTTAAGGAGGGGTTTGGGAACAAATAAATCGCTGAACGAATCATATGGGAGTCGTTGGGATAATTAGGTAAAAATAAATGCATATTATAAGACAATGAAAGTGTTTTTTGACCTTGCATGCAGATCAGCCTGTTGTTGGAGACCCCCAAAACCAAAATATTTTTTATTTATGCATAATTGGGGCTCTTTAAACATTTAAATGTATCTAGCTTATCATCTAATATACTAAATATTAAGTTAAATATTATAATCTTACTATACAATTTACAAGGTTATATAGTGTTTGTTCAATGGTGGGCTCTGCTAAACAGGCCAAAAAGAGACTAATAGCTATTAATAACTACTATTTCTTTTAAATTTACTAATGTCTCCTTAAAATATCTACAAATTCATAAAATAGATCTGTGATCAGATAAAACTATGAAACCTGCTTAGTGATTCACCACTAGAGGGCGACTATGCGAACACGCATGATTCATGTGGATTTCATGGTGTTACACAGATCGCCCTCTAGTGGAAAATGTTGAATTTTCTAAATGTTTCAAAACAATAAATACATAAAGTCTGGTTTGCTACAATCACATGACCCTTGCTCATTCGTTATGCGCTCCAAACCACTGATTCGAGACTAAAATTCTTAATGGTTTGGAGATCCCACATCGCTAGTTACTCCTAGTTTCCCCGCTTCTGCGCCTTTAAGACCTCTATATGTAAATCAGCCCTGCTAATGTTCTGATCAGCCAGAATAAATGTGGATTGCGTAATTGACGCCATTCGGGTGTTTTTGGGAGAGTGTTGAGTCGTGGAAACTTCAGAAAACGTCTCAGAAACGATGCCAAGCAACCCGAGCGAAAGGCCTTCATCAGTCCTGAGCGTCCCTCACACACACACACACACACGCTGAACACATTACTGACAGAGCATTCATCAGCACACAAGCGTGAGAGAAAGAGTGAAAGAAAGAGGCGACAGTGGAGCGTCCGGACAGCGCATCAGTTTCCCGCCACAGACTGACGGATCAACACCTCCGACATCACTGTATTTGCGCTAAATAAAGTCTGGAGATGAGCGGATAAAAGCGCAGAGACAGTGGACAAACATGCAGAAGAAGGAGCTTCATTAAGGCCCACAATCGTTTATTCAGCGCTAAACACAAACACCAGAGCGGCGCTTTACTGATAACGAAGATCCAGACTTCAAGTCAATCAAGGGTATTTCAATAAACCAAAACTATTAGTCAAATAAACTATTTCGTTAACTGAAATAAAATAAAAAATTCACAACAACACTAACTGACGCTAACTAACGCTAACTAAACTAACTATAATTAGCAAAAAACGTTTTCAGAATTAATAAGCACTTGTTCTGTGGCGGAAAATCTGACCTTTAGAGAAACACCAGTAGATGGCGCCAAACACATCAGTCAAGCGCAGGATTATTCATTCATTATTCATAGTCTCTATTCCAGGGATCACCACAGCGGAATGAACTGCCAACTATTCAGCATATGTTTTACACAGCGTATGCCGCAACCCAGTACTGGGAAACACCCATACACTCTCATTCTCACACACAAACTCATACACTACAGCCAGTTTAGTTAATCAATTCCCCTATAGCGCATGTGTTTGGACTGTGGGGGAAACCGGAGCACCCGGAGGAAACCCACGCCAACACGGGGAGAACATGCAAACTCCACACAGAAACACCAACTGACCCAGCCGGGACTCGAACCAGCGACCAGCAACTAAACTAGGTGTGTTTAACTACATATTCAATTCAATTCAAGTGTATTTGTATAGCGCTTTTCACAATAATTATTGAGCTTAATTAAGCGCTTTAATACGCTTTACAAAAGGTGCACGTTATTGCATAACGATCATAATCAGAAAAGTTATTAGTTACTAATGTTTAGTTACTAATGTTGCTAACATGTTTCTACAACATTTTGCTGTTAACTTCTTTCTGACATGCTTAACATTTTGCTAACGTGATTCAACATGTTGATAGCGTGTTTATAGCATGTCTTACAAGACATTTTACATGAATTAGCATGTAGATAACATAAATTAGCTCATTGTTAACATGAATCAACATGTTGCTAACATGTTTCAAGTATGTTTTGCTAGCATGTATTACCATTTTCATGTTTTATCATCTTGCTGACATGAATTAGCTTGTTGCTAACTTAATTCTGGCATGCTTAACATTTTGCTTACCTGATTCAACATGTTGCTAGCATGTTTATATCCTGTTGTATATTACTTTTTACACAAATTAGCATGTTGGTAACATGAATTAGCTTGTTGCTAACTTGTTTCTGACATGTTTAACATTTTGTTTACATGAGTCAACATGTTGCTAGCATGTTTATATCATGTTTTACATTACTTTTTACATTAATTAGCTCATTGGTAACGTGAATCAACATGTTGCTAGCATGTTTCTAGAATGTTTAGCATTTTGCTAACGTGTATTACCATTTTCATGTTTTATCATCTTGCTAACATGAATTAGCTTGTTAACTTGTTTCTGATGTGCTTACAATTTTGCTTATGTGATTCAACATGCTGCTAGCATGTTTATAACATGTTTTACATGACTTTTTACACAAATTAGCATGTTGATAACATAAATTAGCTCATTGTTAACATGAATCAACATGTTGCTAGAATGTTTCAAGTATGTTTTGCTAGCATGTATTACCATTTTCATGTTTTAATGTGTTGGTAACAAGAATTAGCTTGTTGCTAACTTGTTTCTGATGTGCTTAACACATCTCTTACGTGAATCAACATGTTGGTAGCATGTTTTACATGAATTTTTACACAAATTAGCATGTTGCTAACTTGAATTTACACAATGCTTGAACTTTTTTTTGGACTTTGAGTGTGAACAAGTGCAACAGAATATTTTTACACACTCCTAAAGCAGAGTTTTGGGTTTAGACAGCAACAGATACTCACGACAGCGAGAGTGTGAAGTGGAAGCGCTGCCGGAGCCCCTTGAAGGTGATGAAGGTCTGCGGAGGGAAGTTCCTGGAGCTCAGCAGGCAGAAGGGTTTCTCGAAGCCTCCAGACGGACACTCGCACCTGAAGCCGCCCACCAGCAGATTCAGACACGTCCCGCCGTTCTTACACACACCTTCAGCACAGCGACCCGAGCGCGAGGAGATCTCACACCGCTCACCTGTACACACACGCACACACACACACGCACACACACACACACACACACACAGAGAAGATCAGTACATGCACACATATATACACACACACACACACACACACACACACACACGCACGCACGCACGCACACACACACACAGAGAAGATCAGTACATGCACACATATACACACACACACACACACACACGCACAGAGAAGATCAGTACATGCACACATATACACACACACGCGCGCACACACGCACACACACACACACACACACACACACACACAGAAGATCAGTACAAACACACACACAGGCATATATACACAAACAGAAATCAGTACACACACACACACAGAAGATTAGTACAAACACATGCACACACAGAGAAATCAGTACACACAGACACATATATACACACACAATTACATTTTCACATAAATTTACACACACATAGAGACACAAACACACTCACACACACTTATACACTCACACACACATACACACATGTATACACACTCACATGCATACATATATACAGACACACACACTCACACACATACATACACACTCATAAACACAAACACACAAACTCACACACACATGCAGACACAAACACACACAAACACTGGCACACAAAAACTCACATGCGCATACATACACACTCACATACAATCACACACACATTTACACAGACACACACTTACATAAACACACACACAACATCAAGATACTTCAACAAACAAGCAAACAACAGTTCACAAAGGAGTTCACTTGCGATTACAAATGGAGTTTAAAAATGCAAAGGCTTTAGTGAAGATGGAGGAAGATGAGCACAAGGAAGAATGTGTGTGTGTGTGTGCGTTTGTTTATGTATGTGTGTGTGTGTGTGTAAAGACAAAGCCAACACTGTTTAACACACAAAAGCTGATTGGTCACACTCATCATAACGGAAACATTTGTGTGTGTGCCAGTCGCTCATCCTCCCACTCACACACACACACACACACACACGCACGCACACACACACTTTCGGGTCTGTGATGAAATATTGATGCGGTGTGTGTTGGATTCTCTCCTCGCTCTGAGAAGGTCTTTGATGGGAAACGAGGTCACAGCTTTAAAAACCAGCTCCACATCAAAGAGTTCATCCATATTCATACTCGTGAAGTTTAACCCAACGCTCTTAACCAGCCCACCACCACTGCTAGTTCAGGGTCAGCTACGCTAAACAACCCTATACATCTATTACCCAGCCACTAATGACCCATGATCCTCCTGCGTTTACAGACTGGGGCTCCAGAAAACAGTCTACTACTGCAGTCACAGTATTCTTCAGCTACTACACCACTGACCTACTATTTATTCATATTTATTTCGAAACGCATCTCCTCCAAGAGCGTTCAAGCTACATCCACCAAACTCACCGCAGAGCTTCGGGGTGATCTGGAGTTTTAGGCTATGTCTTTTCTAGTTGATTGGATTTACGGTTTTTGTAATACAGATGCTCAGATGTTAGCTTTTCATTGAGGGGGTGAAAACTTTTGCACGTTAAAATCTTCAGAGTGTTTCAGCTCCATCCACCAGTTCTAACCATGCAGAGCTTCATCTGTTGTGCTGGTTATCACTAGCAAAGCCTAGCAACTAGCTTAGAACATGCTAACAACAAAATTACTCATATAGCAAAGCAAACCGCAACTGCGATTCTTGGTGTTACACTGGGTTTACCACTGATAAATGATTCAAACTAATAATTTTTTGCTGTTCGTGAATGATTTGTTTCAGTGAATAATTTTTCACGAAAAACAAATCAGTCTCGAGTTAGTAAGAGCAAAAACATGCTATGAAATTACATTGAGTCCGTATTTATTGAGTAAATGTTCATTACAAAAGAACAAACCAGATTCACTGTTGAACAATCTCAATGATTCATTTTAGCAGTTAAAGTGATTCACTAAGGTGAAATGGATAAAACTAGATTCACTGTTAAGCGATGATTCACATTAATTAAACCGGCCCTATAAATGACTGAATTTCACTTAAATAATACTTTGTGAACCCTAAGATTAGAATGTAGCTGAATGATGATGATGATTCAAAGAGTAATTTTAGCTATTAATTTAAAGTGATTCATTACAGTTAAATTAATTCACATGAATCAATTTAACCAGCCATTCAAAATGATTCACTCAAA
>CAIGQV010000861.1:78913-88923 GCA_903798115.1 Danio jaintianensis | reverse complement strand
TCTAGGCTAGTGTTTAACAGCAGACGGTGCTCTAGGCTGGTGTTTAAAAGCAGACGGTGCTCTAGGCTAGTGTTTAACAGCAGACGGCGCTCTAGGCTAGTGTTTAACGGCAGACGGCGCTCTAGGCTACTGTTTAACGGCAGACGGTGCTCTAGGCTGGTGTTTAACAGCAGACGGTGCTCTAGGCTGCCGTTTAACAGCAGACGGCGCTCTAGGCTAGTGTTTAATGGCAGACGATGCTCTAGGTTAGTGTTTAACGGCAGACGGCGCTCTAGGCTACTGTTTAACAGCAGACGGTGCTCTAGGCTGGTGTTTAACGGCAGACGGTGCTCTAGGCTGGTGTTTAACAGCAGATGGCGCTCTAGGCTAGTGTTTAACAGCAGACGGCGCTCTAGGCTAGTGTTTAACAGCAGACGGCGCTTTAGGCTAGTGTTTAACGGCAGACGGTGCTCTAGGCTGGTGTTTAACAGCAGACGGTGCTCTAGGCTAGTGTTTAACGGCAGACGGCGCTCTAGGCTAGTGTTTAACGGCAGATGGCGCTCTAGGCTAGAGTTTAACAGCAGATGGCGCTCTAGGCTAGTGTTTAGCAGACGGTGCTCTAGGCTAGCAGTTAACACTGAGAACACTGAGAGAGACTCAAGAATCCCCTAAACCAGACAGTGTGTGTGTGTGTGTGTGTGTGTGTGTGTGTAAGTGAGTGTGTGTGCAGCTGACCTGTTTTGGATGGATCGTGGCGTGCAGCCGGTGTGTCCGACGATCTGCGTGATGTTTTTGGCCTCACACCAGGCACTTTTATCGGGAAAAAGCGCGAGTCGGTTGATGTGCGCGTGTGGAGCAGCGCGGCTCAGCTCCAGCAGCACACACACCAGCACCACGCGCACACACATCACCATACCTGAAAACACAAGAGCAGCGCTGCAATCTCAAACTCTGGAATGTGTTTCTCAACTTCTTCTCTTTTTTCCGTCCGCTGCGCGTCTGCTGAATGTTCTGGACCGATGGAGAGTAATCAACTCTTCTCATGGCCAGAAACCAGCACACAATCACAGATGGAGACACAAGAACAATGAGCTACACTCGCTCCAGAACAGCAGAGAGAGAGAGAGAGTGTGTGTGAGAGGGAAAAGAGAGAGAGAGACTTTTAAAAAGATTTCAAATTACTATTAACATTTATTTAACAATTCATTTTCAAAGTCAAATCAATGACTTTGTAAGATTGCAACCTGTTGGACTGTTTACGGCTACATTTTTAACCCTAATATTGTAATCTAAACAAAGCAATCATCACTATACACTCACTTTATTAGGTACACCTTATGTGAACTGCCTTATTATAGAACTGCCTTAATCCTTCGTGGCATAGATTCAACAAGGAACTGGAAATATTCCTCAGAGATTTTGCTCCATATTGACATGATCGCATCACGCAGTTGCTGCAGATTTGTCGGCTGCACATCCATGATGCAAATCTCCCTTTCCACCACATCCCAAAGGTGCTCTATTGGATTGAGATCTGGTGACTGTGGAGGCCATTTGAGTACAGTGAACTCATTGTCATGTTCAAGAAACCAGTCTGAGATGATTCAAGCTTTATGACATGGTGCGTTATCCTGCTGGAAGTAGCCATCAGAAGATGGGGACACTGTGGTCATAAAGGGATGGACATGGTCAGCAACAATACTCAGGTAGGCTGTGGCGTTGACACAATGCTTAATTGGTACTAATGGGCCCAAAGTGTGCCAAGAAAATATCCCCCACACCACTACACCACCACCACCAGCCTGAACCGTTGACACAGGGCAGGATGGATCCATGCTTTCATGTTGTTGATGCCAAATTCTGACCCGACCATCCGAATGTGGCAGCAGAAATGGAGACTCATCAGACCAGGCAACGTTTCTCCAATCTTCTATTGTCCAGTTTGGGTGAGTCTGTGTGAATTGTAGCCTCAGTTTCCTGTTCTTAGCTGACAGGAGCGGCACCCGGTGTGGTCTTCTGCTGCTGTAGCCCATCCGCCTCAAGGTTGGACGTGTTGTGCGTTCAGAGATGCTCTTCTGCAGACCTCGGTTGTAACGAGTGCTTATTTGAGTTACTGTTGCCTTTCTATCAGCTGGAACCAGTCTGGCCATTCTCCTCTGACCTCTGGCTTCAACAAGGCATTTGCGCCCACAGAACTGCCGCTCACTGGATATTTCCTCTTTGTCGGACCATTCTCTGTAAACCCTAGAGATGGTTGTGCGTGAAAATCCCAGTAGATCAGCAGTTTCTGAAATACTCAGACCAGCCCGTCTGGCACCAACAACCATGCCACGTTCAAAGTCACTTAAATCCCCTTTCTTCCCCATTCTGATGCTCGCTTTGAACTGCAGCAGATCGTCTTGACCATGTCTGCATGCCTAAATGCATTGAGCTGCTGCCATGTGATTGGCTGAGTAGAAATTTGCGTTATGGAGCAAAATCTATATTTCCAGTACCTTGTTGAATCTATGCCACGACGGATTAAGGCAGTTCTGAAGGCAAAAGGGGGTCCAACCCGGTACTATTGGCTCACAAAAATGATTGAATCCGTGTCTTAATATGAAAAACTTATAGTTCTCACTTATATATTTCTCATATTTCTCACTTATACTACAGGTCTGGTAAATGCTGGATTCTGATTGGCTGATGGTCACTCTCAGGTGTTTGGTTATTGTCAGATAAAGGCACAGCTAAAGTAGTTCTGGCAGGTTTAGAGCAGCTCCATATCACTCCGCTGAATGATTAGAGTTATTACACAGCTACAACAGTCAGAAATCACATCAAAACACAACAGAAGGCGGAGGAGATGTGGAGGACACTAGTGCTACACAGAGGAGGACAAAAACCTGACTATTAAACTGTCAAACACAACATCTCAACTGTGGATTTACAGCGGTGCTGGAGACCACAGGAAGAGAGCAATAATCACCTCTGATGATTAGAGAATAATAATTAGAGGTGTAACGGCCACTCTGATTTAGTGTTCATCAGTTGTTCCTTAATTGTCACATCACTGCATGCTCATTGTGTTACCGTCAAATTAGACTGATGTGTGTGTGTTTGTGTGTGTTCACAGGTGACTCTGGACTGCTCAGGCAGTGATGAAGCTCCGCGTGTGGATAAGTTAGTGGAGCGTATCCTGCACTGCAGCTGCCAGTCCTGCAGTAAGGAGAGCAGCCAGGAGGGGGCGCTGCTGCAGCTGTACCCGCATGAGGGATCGCAGGACACGCCATCGCTGCCAGACCCCCCACACACACACCCGCAGCACGCTCACATGCATGCAGATGCGCATTTAGACATGCACGCGCCCGAAGCTGGGTGAAACACACACACACACACATGCCTACTGAATAACACTCTCTCTCTTCCTAAAGCACTTTCCTCACAACACTAATCAAGACTTCAAGAATGAATGCGCTCACATTTGCAACTATATATTACTAGCTTTGTTTCTATCCACCTATTTTATGCACATTTTTGGAATATTGCATAAATTATTAATTGAAATGCACATTAAATTTTAAAACTCACGACTGAGTTGGATAAACGTTTATCTGATAATAAATAAACTCTGCAGTATACAGCTTTAGTGAGTAAAGTGTGCGCCTGCGCTTCATCAGTATCTGCGCTTCAGTGACGTAGTTTCTGACAGATGCTGATCAGATATAAATGTGTGTGTGAGGGTCTTTGTGTCATTAATGTTGGTCTGCAGATATAAATGTGTGTGTGAGGGTCTTTGTGTCATTAATGTTGGTTTGCAGATATAAATGTGTGTGTGAGGGTCTTTGCGTCATTAATGTTGGTTTGCAGATATAAATGTGTGTGTGAGGGTCTTTGTGTCATTAATGTTGGTTTGCAGATATAAATGTGTGTGTGAGGGTCTTTGCGTCATTAATGTTGGTCTGCAGCTCTCCATTGTTGCAGATGTGAAATGTTGTTGTGCTGATTGTTGCAGGCCTCAGCCGTCCGTCAGTCCGTCATCACAGTGCTTCAGTATTATTATTCTTCTATTATTATTCCCTCCAGAACTGTCTTGAGCATCTGTCTGCGCTCCCATCTCACGCCTATAAATCTAATTCGCATATTTGGATGGAAACACAACAACTGATGCATTCACACACACAGACATATCCAGATGTGTATGTAACGTAGCACACACACACAGGAACACGTACAACCACAGAGTTTCACCTATGTAATGTCCTTTAATCACAATAAAACATGAAATTCTATTAATGTCTGCAATTACCTCTTTATTACAGATGTTTATGATTCTAAACCGAGAGTGTTCTGGGTAGGGACCATTTTAGGCACATCCTCCTGTTTCTTTCATTAAGCACTTTCACAATAAATGGCATCTCGAAGCAACTTTGCTGGAAATCATGTCTTAATTCTGCAGTGAGCGAGAGCAGAGTAGTGAGGGATAGTAGATGTGTATGTTAAGTTTCTATATTAATTTCATACGTCATGTGAACTAGACGGTGACTCAGTGGATAGCACTGTGGCCTCACAGCAAGAAGGTCGCTGGTTTGAGTCCCGGCTGGGTCAGTTGGCGTTTCTGTGTGGAGTTTGCATGTTCTCCCTGTGTTGGCGTGGGTTTCCTCCGGGTGCTCCGGTTTCCCCCACAGTCCAAACACATGCGCTATAGGGGAATTGGGTAGGCTAAATTGTCCGTAGTGTATGAGCAGGCCCGGCGCCAGGATGTCATAACTGAGGGGGCATTTTAATCCCATATAGTGGGGCACTAGACCTTGTTCCTTTCATTTAGGCTATTTGTTCACTTATTTATTATTACTTTGCATTACTGCCTAAGTTATTGACTTAAGGCAGTAATATACTTTTTATAGTAATAATAATATGCACAGTTTCACTAATACTGATTTTATCAATGAAGGTTATGCAATGATACATAAACACAGACGGATCATGGCTTCAGCGCCAAACGAGTGGTTTAAATTATATTTTATTCTCCTTTTTATTCCATTTTATTTCATATAATATAAATGTTTAAAGTTTTAGGTAAAGACGTCAAACTATGCCAACACATGCAAGCTAACCCACGGTTAGACTATTCGTAGCCGGTAAATAAATATAGTGAAATCAGCATAACCGAGTCACGCTTCACGTATAGCCGGCTATTACCCAACCAATATCAGTGTTAGGAGAAAGTTAAATGTTACAATCTAATGTCATTTAAAAAAACAGTAGCTAAATGTGTTACTTACATTTTAAGGCATTAGTGTAGCAAAAGTCTGTCTACCTACCTCAAAAGAAAGAAATTCACAGTTATTACCGTGGAAATTGGTTAAATTTTGGCATGGATAACACGTAATTACGTCATTAGGCATAACTTTTATTATAATTTTAAAGGTAAAAATAAAGATGTATGTTAGGCTATCATAAGTGCTATCATTTGTAAAAACACCACTATAAACCATTAGGTTATTAGGCCTACCGTCATTTTATTCATTTATTTAGCCTATTTTAATAACTGTTTTCAGGTTACACTTTCATTTTTAGGACCATGAGCGACAAGTCAAAATAAAATCGTCATGCTAACTGTATTTTAGCTGTTAAAATAGGCCTACAGTATATTTTCTGGTGTTTAATTTTGTATGAGCAAACAGCAGTATAGCCTAAATTACATATTTTTTAAAGATTATCATTCAGCCTACTGCAGCGCACGTGAGAGGTGGATCCGTGGCAAATTCACTTATACTCATGCACTATATATTTAATTTATAACACTGTAAACTTCGCAGGCCAATCATCTTTAAACTCGAAAGGCATTTTTAAGTGTCCTAACTTGAGACTGCTGCTGCATGATGGGATGTTTCTCTTCACATCTGTAAAACTGCGCTTTAGCCATGTCAAAATGAAAGCAAACATTCAAAAGGGTTCTGCGTTTTGTCAATTTTATAGCTTTTAATAATATTAATAATGATGAATATAATAAATTATGGCGTCATGGTGGCGCAGTATGTAGCACGTTCGCCTCACAGCAAGAAGGTCGCTGGTTCGAGCCTCGGCTGGGTCAGTTGGCGTTTCTGTGTGGAGTTTGCATGTTCTCCCCGTGTTGGCGTGGGTTTCCTCCGGGTGCTCCGGTTTCCCCCACAGTCCAAACACATGCGCTATAGGGGAATTGATGAACTAAACTGGCCATAGTGTATGAGTGTGAATGGGAGTGTATGGGTGTTTCCCAGTGATGGGTTGCAGCTGGAAGGGCATCCGCTGCGTAAAACATATGCTGGATAAGTTGGCGGTTCATTCCGCTGTGGCGACCCCTGATTAATAAAGGGACTAAGCCGAAAAGAAAATGAATGAATGAATGAATAATAAATAATAATATGAATTATAGTGTATTCTACTGTGGGACTGTGCAGTGTCCAACTAAACATGTTTATTAGGCTACTCTAATACTAACCCTGACTGATGTGATAATGACTGGCGGTCGCGTCTCTGCTCAAATTAATTTAACGGCAAATTTCTTCTGTGTTTTTTCCCTTTAGAGCTCAAGAGAGTTGTGTTTAAAGAATTAGTTAACCAAAACATGAAATTAATTAGGCTGCTTGCCTTCACGTCATCCACTAGTCCAGTTTTCTCCTGTGTGAATTAAGAGTGTGCCGCCGCGTGCGTGTATACGGGCGCATCGGCACCCTGACCTGACGCGGGGACCAGATCTCTGCACTGTTGCTTTAATTTCACAGTTTTCTTAATTTAATTGCTTTTTCATAATATAAAATATGTAAATGTGTGTTCTGAAGGTTGGAGTGGCGGGAGTGTTCGTAATTAATGACAGAAAGAATTTTCAGTTTTGAGTGAACTGATCCATTATGAAAACTGAGGGGGCACAAATTCTTTCTGAGGGGGCAATGCCCCCTTTTGCCCCCCCATAGCGCTGGGCCTGTGTATGAGTGTGTGTGTGTGTGTGTGTGAATGAGTGTGTATGGGTGTTTCCCAGTACTGGGTTGCGGCTGGAAGAGCATCCGCGGTGTAAAACATATGCTGGAATAGTTGGTGGTTCATTCCACTGTGGCAATCCCTGATAAATAAGGGACTAAACTGAAGGAAAATGAATGAATGAATGTGAACTAGAGCACTGTGGCGCAGTCTGACTGTCCGTCATCTGTACAGTGGTTTTTAGATGAAAAGGCCATCAAGTGTTCGGCCACTGTGTTCCCCATGGTAACCATCAGGGACAGCAGGAAGTGGTTGTGTATGTGTGTGTGTGTGTGTGTGTGTGAGTGTTTGTTTCTGAGTCTGTGCATGTGTTTGTTTGTGTTTGTGTGTGTGTGTGTGTGTGAGAGAGAGAGAGAGTGTTTGTTTGTGTGAGAGAGAGAGAGTATTTGTGTGCACGTGTGTGTGTGTGTGTCCAGTCTCTAAAACGGGTCACATGATGCCTATTCAGTCCAGAAGAGAAACAAGATGCACATTCAGAACAAATTTTCAGGAAAAGTAGGTTGTGTGTGTGTGTGTGTGTGTGTGTGTGTGTGTGTGTGTGTGTGTGTGTGTGTGTGTGTGTGTGTGTGTGTGCGTGCTATAAAGCCAAGAAACACTCATGTGATGTGATCGTCAACTTTAAAATACTGTTATGTTTATTTTACACAAACATTTTTGCATGTAGAGATTTGTGTTTTTAATTTAGGTTATCCCTGCTGAAACAAACAGATTAAACCAGCCTACGCCTGGTTTTAGAGGGGGTTTGGCCATTTCCAGGCTGCTTTCCAGTCATTTACAGGCTGATCTTGGCTGGTCAGGCTGGGAAATGACCAGCTAAAACCAGCTTGACCTGCCCAGTTTAAGCTGGACATAGCTGGTTTTGGCTGGGCTGGTCAAGCTGGTCATCTCCCAGCCATATCTTCCATATATGAAGTACATAAAGCCAGATTTCTGAATGCTGTGCGTTGACCAGCAGGTGGCGCTGCGAGCACGTGTGTGTTTGGGTGTGTGTGTGTGTTATTTTTGAAACATTCATTCTTTCTTTTTTAAAATTAAATTAAACATGAATTAATTACCCATCATGCCTTGTTTCCAGTCTCGCTATCAGTCCTTCCCTGATGAGCCGAGCGGATCTGTTGCTGTATCTCTGCTGCACAGAACTCTGGGAATAAATGAAGCTCACCAGTTTCATTATCAACATCTGTGATTAATCATTTCAGCATGAGAAATGTTGCTGAGAGCTGAAAATGCTTTGTTTGTTTTGTTAAATATTGTAGTGTGGCCATACTTTATTTCACTATAATTACAAAAACAGTGCTAGAAGTTAACACCTTTCATATGTCAGCTTATTTTCCCATCATTAGCCATTGGACTGATAGCTAGGCTAGCCTACAAACCGGCTAAATGAGGCGCATTTTCTGTCAAGCTGCTTCTTAAGTGCTCACACAATCTACATTGCACTTGGATAAAATGTGATCAGCGCTAATTAGCTTGTTAGCAATACATTTCCAGCGTAGAAAGTCACGACTGAAAGGAAAATCGTGAGTTTCCTGCTGATAACTATCTTCAAGCAAAAGAGTTTCTCCTCAGTTTGTGTTTATTTTGTTTGGTTTCTCCTGGACCACATCTAATCCCTCATTACATCTGGGAGGTTATAAAGATAAATTGACATGTATGATTACTTTTATCAAGGTTTAAAACAGTGAACAACCGTACAAATGCTATAGTAATGAATAATATAGTGTTGTTTAGTAGTGTATTACTGTTTAGTATTTAACAATTTGCTAACGAATGCTATAACGTAACGTATTTAACAATTAGTGAATTTATTTAATTGATTAACACTACAGAGTACACTTTAGAAAGCTTTTAAATTAAAAAAAAACAATTAATATAAATAGTAGCTAATAGGATATTGCATAGAGTAAGTGTTTGAAGAAAATGTGCACCTTTTGTGTTCAGTTCTATAGGCTGGGATCCATCCCGTGTCCTCAGATAGACCCGTCTCTCTCTCTCTTTCTCTCTCTCTCTCTCTCGCTCTCTCTTTCTCTCTCTTTCTCTCTCTCTATCTCTCTCTGTATAATGTTTGTGTCCTCTGGTTAACGGATTAAATCACCGCGGCTCTACAGCAGGTAAGACATTGCAAACTCACCTGTAATCCCGTACATTGCCATGTTTTCCCGTCAATATAGAGTTCTGTTAGTAATATTTGTTCCTCGTCGTCTCTGCGACACGGATGTTCGTGTACAAACAGACTTTAACGCCGTGTTTCAGTAGTTTATCGAGCATCTGTGAGGCTGAGGCGATTTTCGGAAAAACCGTTAAGTCGGAACGCGCCAAACGGCGTCTGAAGTGAAGCGCGCGAAAAAGGCGCTCGTGTTTATTCAGTTCTGCTCCAATGACAAAGTTATTTGTTAGTGAATGTTCTAGAGAAAGATTAATAGTCTATCAGTCAATGAATTAGTTGATTGCTTAAATGACAGGTTGTAACATACGTGAATAAATTGTAGTGAAATCCTGGCTGTTTTGATCTTATGTTGACTTTTATGTCGTTTAGTTATTCAGGTAAACATTTCTGAGTGATGTGTTGTGTGTTGTAATGTTTGTCTTTGTCATTAAGATTTCCATGAACCCACAGTCACCTCATCCTTTTCTCTCCATCTGTCTCATCTGCTTCTCTGTTTTATATCTGCTTTGACTGAATCCCTTCGGATTTAGTATCTTCTGTTACTCATCATCTCTCTTCTACAGTCACAGATAACAGCTTTATTGTTATAGTGTTGATGTTTTCATCCAAAGAACGTTATATTTGTTCTTCTGTGCCTGTTCGGGCAGAAAATAATAGTTTTGACATTTCTGACTCAAATCAATTTAATTGTTTGTATTATGCAAATATTTATAGTGTAAAAAAGATTCATCCGAACACCCTGTAAAATTATACATGTTTAACCACAGAGCTGTGCACCGGCTAAACAATTTAAATAATAAGCAATATGAAGATATAACTGTGTGTGTGTGTGTGTGTGTGTGTGTGTGTGTGTGTGTGTGTGTGT
>CAIGQV010000861.1:19475-40883 GCA_903798115.1 Danio jaintianensis | reverse complement strand
GTGTTTGGACTTTCAGCAGTGAAGATTAAACCACACTGAACTGAACTGAACTGAACTTCAACTCTGGAAACTGGACTGACACAGTTTCGGTCTACTAGAACTTCTGTGTTCTGCGCTATAGAAATAAAGATGAACTGAATTTAATTGAGCCAGTAGTATGTGTGAATGCAGTATGTGAGAAGTTCCCGGATGACCTATTACTAATGCACTCTACGCTATCCCATAATGCACCGCGAGAGAATTCATGAATGTTAGAGAAGCGATGCAACTGATGCGGGGAGGTCATGTGATCATGACTGATGGAGGATGAAGAACATCCCAATCACACTCATGCTCACATTCACACTACTGTATATAGAGCACACTCTTCTAACGGTCGTGTAGTAAACCCAGACTCTAATGTAGTCCCCACTGGAGTATTCAGCGATTTTGGACGCTGTCCTGAAGCTGTTCATGTGTTCATCAGGAGCGTCGGCCCCATGCTGCTGGATGATGAGTACATCAACCGCAAGACTCAGGTGATTAAAGCGGAGCGGCGCGTGCTGAAAGAGCTGGGCTTCTGCGTCCACGTCAAGCACCCGCACAAGGTCAGAGCGGCGCATGCTGGAAAGTCACCTTGTCATGCTTGTATGCAAATTCACTGCAATATGCAAGTATGCATATTTTTGCATGCAATATCACATCGACAGTCACACTTCCACATCCATTTACTGCATTTTAGGCCAGAAATGTACTTTTACACGAGTATTGAAGTTCTATCTAATGCAGTGGTTCCCAAAGTGGGGGTCGGGATCCCCTGGGGGGTCACGGGACAATGACGAGGGGTCGCTTGGTGATTTCCAAAACTCAAGTAAATTTTATTAAAATATAAGAATTACCTTATTTTATTCATAACCCACAGAAGATAGTTAATAGTTACATTAAAGAAACAACAACATACAAATTAAAATTGATCAGCCTTTCAATTTCTTTTATTTTCCATTGGATTGCGACCCCTGGGGAGTTTAGATTAACCACACAGCAGTAGTGTAACCTGCAGCAGATTGATTTTATGGGGCCAGGTTAAACTTTCTGACAACCTTTCTGGCACTCTAACACATTAAAAATATGATATATGGTGATTAGACTGTTGCACTTTTGTGTTGTCAATATGCTCATGTTTATATAGGCCTATAGTTGTGTGTGCAACGTTTGTATATTCATAACCACCGTCGAGAAAAATGGGGGTCGTGAGTCACTGACGTTGTTATTTTGGGGGTCACGGGCTGAAAAGTTTGGAAACCCCTGATCTAGTGCATAAGGGTAAACTAACACAGTGCAATTTAGGACATTTTAATGAAAATAAGCACATTCTTATTTAATGCATGAGGTTAAACCAGCATGTTCACACACGCATTTGCTGCATTTTAGGCCAGAAATGTAGTTTTTATGGAAATTTTCTAATTCCAATGTGATGCACACAGTTCAACTGAGACTTTGACACACGCATTTGCTGCTTTTTAGAACAGAAATCTGATTTGTACAAAAATATGAAAATTCTTCTCTGATGCATGAGGTAAAACCAACACGTTGATGTGCATCTGCTGCACTTTAGAATAGAAATAACATTTTCACGAAAATATCCACATGCCTGAGGTTAAAATCACACTTTGACACGTGCATTAGCTGCTGTGTTTTACAACAAAAATGTCATATTCAAGAAAATGTTAATCCGTGAGGTTAGAGTGACACGCTGATGCACACCTGTACTGCATTTTAGGTCAGAAATGTGATTTTATGCAAATTCTGATCTAGCGCATTTTGAGCTTCAGTGCCAGAGTTGCGTGTTTGTGTTACTTCTTAGGCAACTAACATACTTTACATGCAAGTATGCAAATTCCTAATAAATGCATTGAGAGCTTGCATGCAAACAGTACAAGAGTCACAATATCTTGCATGCATTGACTGCAGTGAAGACTAAAAAACACAAGTATTCAAATTCTTAGATAATGTATACCAAGCATGTGTTCCTGCTGTAGTGTAGTTAAGACTCATGTTGGGTCCTCACCAGATGCAATTAGAAGAATTTTTCATTAGAGTTCAGTTCTTTCAACTTGTGCGACAGAAGCGATTGAGGTGAACTCGTTTAATTTGCCTCTATTTGCATGTTTACACTGACTTTATATGCAATTTACTCGTGTAAATACTTAATTCCGTGTTTGATGTGAACCCAGCATAAAGTATCGTTTGGTTGTCTTGTGTTTAGTGTGAGGATGTAATTGTTTGGTGTCTGTTTGAGCAGTAGAGTACTGTATGCATGAGTTGCACTCATCTGCAAACTCTCTGTAGTGCACTTCGAAAGGGTTGCATTACAGAAACTGCAGTAATGGGCCTGATAGGCATGGGTGTACTTTGATTTTTGCATTCTCCTCCAAAACAACTCCTGTGGTAAGTGAGTTCTGAGGGTGTTCTGAGTGAGTTCTTGCCTGTGCAGGTGATCGTGATGTACCTTCAGGTTCTGGAGTGTGAAAAGAACACCAGACTGGTTCAGATGGCCTGGTGAGATCTTTAAACATCACATTAAACATGACTCAGTTGCATTGGTTATAATGGAGCATCTGTCTGTCTTTAGGAACTACATGAACGACAGCTTGAGGACTGATGTGTTTTTGAGATTCAGGGCTGAAACTGTTGCATGTGCGTGCATCTTTCTTTCTGCAAGAGTGCTACAGGTGAGCATGCACATGCTAATAATGCACATGCTAATGATGCATGTGCTGAACTCCGTCTTTCTCTGCCGTCAGATCCCTCTGCCTGAGCAGCCGCCCTGGTTCTTGCTGTTTGGGGCGACCGAACAGGACCTGATTGAGGTCAGTTGCTGTATTCTGCGGCTGTACAGCCTGCTGTGTGACTCGCTGACTGTGCTACAGCAGCAGGTGGAGGAAAGGCGTTTAATTTTGGACCCACAAAACAACACAAGCAAACCTGCCAATGAAACCCCGATGAGAGCCCCGGGAGCTGGATTCTCTCCTGCATCTAAATCTGGTGTGTTCCTCTACCAAGAGTAGATTCTATTTATACTGCAGGTCTGCTGAATGTGGGATTCTGATTGGCTGATGGTCTATCTCAGGTGTTTGGTTATTGTCAGATAAAGGCACAGCTAAAGTAGTTCTGGCAGGTTTTGAGTGCATTACAGCTCCATATCACTCTGCTGAATGATTAGAGTTATTTCACAGCTACAACAGTCAAAAATCACATCAAAACACAACAGAAGGCGGAGGAGATGTGGAGGACACTAGTGCTACACAGAGGAGAAGTTTGACAAAAACCTGACAAATAAACTCTCAAACACACAACAGTGGATTTACAACTGTGCTGGACACCAGAGGAGAAGAGCAATAATCACCTTCAACCTTGATGGCGGATTATTAGAGAATAATGCACATCTCCAGGTTGGAGGAAAGTCCTTACCCCAGGTGGAGGAGTTCAAGTATCTTGGGGTTTTGTTCACGAGTGAGGGAAGGATGGAACGTGAGATTGACAGGCAGATTAGTGCAGCGGCAGCAGTAATGCGGTCCGCTGTGGTAAAGAAGAAGCTACGCTGAAAGGCAAAGCTCTCGATTTATCAGTCAATCTATGTTCCTACTCTCACCTATGGTCATGAGCTTTGGGTCATGACCGAAAGAACAAAATCTCGGATACAAGCGGCCGAAATGAGTTTCCTTCGCAGGGTGGCAGGGCGCACCCTTATAGATAGGGTGAGGAGCTCTGTCACCCGAGAGGAGCTCGGAGTAAAGCCGCTGCTCCTCCACATTGAGAGAAGTCAGCTGAGGTGGCTCGGGCATCTGTTTCGGATGCCTTCTGGATGGCTACCACCGGGAGGAGGCCTCGGGGAAGACCCAGGACATGCTGGAGGGACTATGTCTCTTGGCTGGCCTGGGAACGCCTCAGGATCCCCCCGAAGGAGCTGGAGGAAGTGTCTGGGGAGAGGGAAGTAGGGGGTTCTCTCCTGAGACTGCTGCCCCCGCGATCTGGCCCCAGAAATGCGGACGAAAATGAAATGAAATTAAATTAAATTAAATGCACAGCTGAGGAGTAACAGACAATGTTATTCACCACATCAACACCTCAAGTGTTCATTATTCTCTAATAATTTACCAGCCCATCATCAGTTATTCTTTACATGTTCATTCTCTCATTCTTCCCCAGCATCTCCTGCAGAAACCCAGAAGAATCATGAATCTCCACTGTCACATCTCGCGCTCAAGAACGTCTGTCGAAAGATCTTGAGGAGAGACATGTGAGTTAGTCTCTTGCTGTCTTTCTTACATGCGTTGTGTCTCCAGTCTGATAGCTGATGTGCATCTAGATGTTAATAAATACAGTAGTGGACTGCAGCAGGTAGTGCACTAGTGCTTCCCTTTCTCTCTCAGGAGGAAGCGCCTGAGCCGTAGTGATGAGCGCCGTAACACTCGCTGCATCCGGTCGACTCCCAGACGCAGGTAACAGCTCACCTGCAGCACACACACCTGGATCTCACCTCACAGGACAGCATCACCCATTGTCTGTCTGTCTTCCAGACGCAGTCGCAGTGTCTCATCTCCGTCTACATCCCACAAACACCGACAGCGGGAACGAGTGCGGAAAAAAGGATCTTCATCTCACAGAAGATGATGTCATTAGGTGTAAGGGGAGGGATCCAAAACAGTAATAGATTCCGAACTTGAGTTACTTTTTTAAAGAAAAAAGGTAATTATTACTTTTCAAGGAAAGTAATGTTTAGCAGTATTTCTTTCAGTACTTTTTATATCTGGGCTGGGTTTGCTTGTTTGATAGAACATAATTAATAAACAAACATATTTTGAATGACTAAGGCTCTGGCTGAAGGAAATGAAAATTCATGTCTGTAGAGTTGAGCTCAAACAAACAAACCTTCTGGATTGCAAGAAGAATCGGACACATAAAAGTAAAGTTCAACATTTTCTGCAATGTATACAGTATTCAGAATATTCATTTCACAGTTTTTATTCATTTTAAGGGATGCTGTGATTGTTTTTGTGCAGGAGAGATGAGTAAACATTCACATTTAAGCAGAACTACATCTAGTAAACAATGTACAAACACATCTGATTTCTCCCTACTCGGGAATACATGTCAGACAGTACATGAGGGAAAATTAGTTTTTTTTTCTGAAAATTAACTCTGGATAAATTAAATGTTATTAATTCATTGTATTGTGAGTTAACTGCTTGGAAAGAAAAAAGCAATGCGTAACCTTACTAGTTACTTCACAAAAGTAATCTGATTACATAACTCACATTACGTGTAATGCATTACCTCTGTACGGCCTTTTAAAAGACAAGAGTTTTAATAAAATTCAAACCTTTTTAAAACTGTGAGACTCGTTGTTTTTTGTTTTTAAAAAGCCTGTAAAAATTGTAAAAGTTAGCGTTAGCAAACACCAAAGAACAGTTTGTCTGATATTAATCCCTATGGGATCGAGGTGCGCGCACTAATGAATTAGGCTGCTAACTAGTGAGAGCTTAATGAGTCTGGTGGGAACAGTGAGTCCCTGGTGTGTCCTAATGCATGTGTATCTCTGGTGGAATCTCACCGGCCCCTCATGGTATCTTCTCCTTCAGCGACAGGACCAGGATAGAGCAGATATGGCGTGTTGGGCTGATATATATGTGGTAACTGTGGTGATGAAGGTATGAGGTCACCGAGACGTCACTGAGAGATGCTTCATAAATACTGAAAAATCGGGAGCATTTTCAACACTTCGTTGATAAAGAATGGCTATTACGGCTAAACCCTTGACCGTCTCTCAGCGCGCACTTTCATCTCCATTCTATATCGCCTTTTACCTGATTCTGGTGCTACTGGGGAATGTAGGGAATAGTTTGGTCATTGGGGTGGTCGGAGAGGGCCTTCTGCGGGAGCCGGGAGTTGCTCGCAGCTCTGATATTATCCTGGTCAACATGGCTTTATCCAACCTGATGGTGTCGTTGACGAGAAACTCTCTTCTGGTGATTTCCGACATGGGAGTGCAGGTACGATAGAATGGCTATAGCGTGATGGATGAGTGTTTGAAATTAAGTCAGATGATGTTTCAGTGTAAATTGGTGATTGAAAAAGTAACAAAGTATTTAATAATTGATGTGATACACACGGTTGACCTTTAGAACACTATTAAGAACAAGAGGTACAGTCGACAAGTCAAGTCCTATTGCGAGATCTAAGCAGGGGGAGATCGAATACAGGTATACAGTACAGTACATTTGAAGTGGATCAAAACCTTTTATCAAAGCTGTCCTAAAAGCAATGCGTATTGATTGTTCTTGTCTTAGGACAAGAAAAGTTTGAAAAACTCATTTCATCCACTTCATATGCCACCTGCATAGATATTAATTTAAGTTAATTTAGCTTAGATAAAAATTATCCCAAAGTTTTGGAGCTGTTAAATCTCAAACTGGAAACCAGTGGACCAGTGCCTAGGCTGGTGTAATGGTGCCTGAAGGAGGTGCGCAGAGGTTCCTCTGTACAGGGATTTACAGTGGTCCAGGTGAGAAGTTAAAAATCATGCATTGCAGTCATAGGTCAAAACAGACTGTGTGAGAACTACCAAAATCTTTCTCTGAGATTGGGCAAAATAATTCAATTTGTTCAGATAAAAGCCAAATGTGCTGTCAATGCAAGGTTCTACAGGCTGGTTCACTGTGGAAATTTACTCTGTGAATTTCTAGTAAGCTTTACGTATAACTTCATTATTCAGCTAGGAATGTAGTGCAGGAGTGGTGAACCTCTGTGTATGGGGTGGCCTTATGGTTAGAGAGTTGGACTTGTGATCCAAAGGTTACAGGTTTGAGTCCCGGCACCAGCAGGTATTGCAGGTGTTGGGAGTGAATAACCAGTGCTCTCACCACCGCCAATACCACAGCTGAGGTGAGTCCTTTGAGCAAGGCACCAAATCCCCATCTTCTCCCAAGCAGCCCACTGCTCCAGGTGTGTGTGTGTAAGTTGGTTTGGATAAAAGCGTCTGGTAAATGCTAAAATACACAAATGAGGCAGATGTAGAACAATGTCTACAGTGAATTTAGCTTGACCTTGGTTATGAATTTACGGTATCCCTTTAATTCGATGATTCCTTTCACACATTTTGTTGATTGTAATTTACATTGCAACAATATGGCAACTAAATCTCATTAGAATTAGGGTTAGTGTAAGTTTGCTTGTTCTTGCAAGTTACTTATAGTCAGGAGAATGTTTTGTTAGTGTCAGCAGATATTAAGCACACAGTCTACCAATACTCTGATGTGAATTAGTTGGCATGTAGTGGCAAATGTAAATTATAGTCATCAAAATGTGCAAAAGGGACCATCAAAATAAAGTAATAACAAATTTATTGATTTATTTTCAATCTGAAATCATTATCCTCTTTCCTCACAGGTTTTCCTCAATAGAAACTGGTGCCGCTTAATGATGGGCATCTGGGTTTGGGTCCGCTCTGCAAATGTGTGGTCAACGTTTTTTCTGAGCGCGTTTCACTTCCAGACTCTGCGTCGGGTTGCTCCTCCTGTCTCGAATGTGCACGGTCACCCCGGACCCCCCCGATCGCTGATATTTGGCTTGTGCCTCATCTGGAGCCTCAACCTGATCTACTCCATCCCTGCCTTCATCTTCTCCAAGAATGGAGACGCAAACTCCACAGAGGTCAGTCCATCTCTTTAGCGGTCCCAGGTTGAATTTGACATGTGGGTTTCTTTACTTTAACCTTTGACCTGTCCTGCAGTCACTGATGTTGGTGAGCAGCACCACTCGGCCACTGCTGGGTTGCATCTGGAACTTTCCTTCAGCCTACAGCGGCCTGGCCTTCGCCACCTCCTCCATGATCATCCACGAGTCCATCCCCATCTGCTTGATGAGTATCACCAACATGGGCTCTCTGTTGGCTCTGTATGCTCACGGTCAGGCCCGGAGAGCCGCCAAAAAGAGTCCGGATGCTCCGGTGGTCTCCCGCATCCCTGCAGAGCGACGGGCGGCAAAGGTAAGCAGATCATCATAGAGGACTTAAGTCTTAAACTTAAAGTATACTTAGTTTTACCTTTGTGCACTAGCTTACAGACAATGCACAGTACACTAAATGGGACACCTATACATGCATACACAGATGTTTGACACACTACTTTTTTTGGACTATCCATGTGCAATCTCTTTCTACAAGTTAAAACCCTCATAAATACCTTTGTATTCAGAATTACGATACTTTATTGCACAATTTCTTATCTACACAGATTACATTTAGTCATTTAGCACATGCTTTTGTCCAAACCGACTTACATTTGAGAAGGTATTCAGTGATTCAACAAGAAACATATGCATCAATTCAGTTTCATGCTTTTTTTCTTCAACTATTTGTAGATGAAGCAATTACTGCAAGAAAAATAAAAATGCACATGTGGACCCTTAATAAAATCTGTCAGCACATGTACTATTCTGATGCTAAAGTAATGCTATGTAAACTGTATATGAATGTAATGTTAAGTATGCATTTGGCTTCAACCCAAATCTTAATATTTTGTTAACATAACACATCGAATAAAACATTTGTGTTATCTCAAAATTATTTGGCTTTCTGTGCTTTCTCTTGCTGGACAAAAAAAAACTGCACGATGATGTCATCAATATTTATGGTTACTTTTATTAATATTGATTTCCACTAAGCTCGATTTTTATCAACAAGATGACCCCAATGTTTCATAAACAAATTAAAGTCCGGTTTGGATTTCAGTGGCTCTATCAAATCTGTCCAGATGATAAAAGGTTTACTACAAGGTTCAGCTCCAACCCTACTTAAACACATGGCTAATCAGAGTTTTCACACTCACTGGAAACTTCAATTCAAGTCAAGTTTATTTATATAGTGCTTTTCACAATGTAGATTGTGTCAAAGCAGCTTAACATAGTTCTAGTAAAGTCCAGATTTCAGAGTTGAAGTTCAGTTTAGTTTAGTTCAGTGTGGTCTAAATTTCACTGCTGAAAGTTCAAATACTGTAGAGCAAATCCACCGAAGCACAGCTCCACAAGTCCTGATCCGAGCAAGCCAGTGGCGACAGTGGCGAGGAAAAAAACTTCACCAATTGACGAAGTGAAGGGAAAAAAAAAACTCAAGAGAAACCAAGCTCTGTTGAGCACGACCATTTTTCATCTGGCCAAACTTCCTGTTCAGAGCTGCAGTCTAGGCGCCGGAGGCTGAAGAAGCTGGATGTCCATCGTGGAAAAGCTGCAGGTGTGAGTTGGGCACCAGCTGGTGGTCAGGTTGGCCCGCAGGATCAATGTGGGGACTCGTTTATCACAGTGGTCATTCAGGAATCAGTCTCATGCACTCCATTTCTCCATGACGACCACAGCATCAGCTCGGGATACGACCTGGTCCAGGATTATGGATACCTTGGGATCATCTCTTCACAGGTCTTGGATTGCATCAATGGCGCTGCATAGTCTCTAGGGACCTCGGAATGAGTATCCCCAGGTGGAAATAGAGAATAAAGAGAATAATTAGCGTAGCTGCTGTTCATAGTGTATTTAAACGAGATGCAAAAATGGAGTGTTGTAGATGAAATAGCAGTTAAATAAACAAACATAGAAACAAACATGTAAAGCATATGAGAGTTTCTAACACAATGTCTGGTGTATTGAGGAGTGTGTCCTACAGGTGATGTGGAGCCAGCTCACCTGCGTGGAGCACATTCATGCATCATACCGTTATGCGATGCATTGAGTGTATGCTTTACTAAAGATAGGTCTTTAATCTAGTGTTGAACAGAGAGAGTGTGTCTGAGCCTCGGACATTATCAGGAAGGCTATTCCAGAGTTGAGGAGCCATAAATGAAAAGGCTCGACCACCTTTACTCGACTTTGCTATTCTGGGTACTACCAGCAGCCCTGAGTTTTGAGATCTTAAAGAGCGGGTTGGATTGTGGAAACTTCAGAGGTGAACTGTGCTGGACTGGACTAATCAGCATTGCCCCAGACCCAAACTCTAATTATGCCATGATGATGTCATTTCCTGTACTAATGATCTTCATGGATCCTCCATTATGGCCGCGATCCTTTGGGAGGAGTAGTTGAGGGTCCGCTGGGAGCTCATGAGCAAGTCGGCTCATGTTTGAGGACAGAACTCTTTCTACATTGCATCAATAACTAGGCGCATTTCCATTACAAATTTGTGCAAATTTTGAACAATATTAGTGTCAACTCTTGGCAGCATTACCATTATCCACTGTTTTCCAACTAAATTCATCCTAAAATCATAAATAAGTGTTTCCTTCATGTCGACATGTATTGCACTTAACGAATGAAGTTAACCACAGCTGCATTATATTATATCATTATTATTCCTCTAAAGTTATTTTTAATTATCGTTATTAAGGCTACTTAAGAAGTAAAACGAATATTTCAAGCTATTTTTGTTTTTTTTTAAGCCAGCAGCGTTGGACAGTGGCTGCACGTTTGATAAATTCAGTCTTTGATAACTTGAATAAAATTAAATAAACTAAATGTGAATGCACCGAAACACATTTTCTGCATTGTTAAAATAGCATTAATTTGACAAATTCATCTGCTTAACCAAATGCAGAATATTTTTTTAACTATTGTATTAATGTGCAAATGTACGAGTTTACAGTTTTAAATAACATTTTCTTAAAGTGGATTCAGGTCTACCGAATAAAGCCTACCGCATCATCAAGATTGATCATATTACGTAGCCTACTCTGTGACATGTAAAGACAAAAATAAATAAAACGTTTCCATTGCAATTTTGAGAAAATGTCGTGTTTCGAAACCTCATGCGAGCGTGTAAACTTTTAGCGAAATTTACGCATTTGCAATAGTATTATCAATTCGTAATTTCAGTTTGCGCAATTTTAAGCATAATGTAAATGCCTTAATGATGCTGTAGAGTAAGTGATAATAAAGAGATGTCTCTGTGTGTTTGCGCAGGTGATTCTGGCGCTCAACATCCTCTTCATTCTGTCCTGGGGCACCAGCGTCATCTCCGTCAACTATTTCAACTATAACCGCGGATCGTCCACAGACTGGCTGCTCATCGTCGCTCGTATCGGCAACATCACCTTCATCGCTCTATCACCGATCGTCCTGGCCGTGGGACACCGGAGACTACGAGCATTTCTAGCGTCAATCCTGACACATTTAATAGCTCTCTGTCGCCACCTATGGACATGCAAGCTTCAGAAATGAAATATATATACACATATATACAGTCAAGATTGAAATTATTCACAGCCCTGGCAAATTCTGACTTAAAGTTTTTGTTCAAATGTAAATAAAGACTGATAAATATTTTTTTCCACAATGACGCCTCTTGTACATGTGAATTATTGTCATTTGAGAGAAGCCTGTGTCATTTACGGTCAGAAAGTCAGAATTTAAGTCAGAATTTACCTGGGGTATGAGTAATTTTGGGCTTGACTGTATGAACATATAACCATTTATTTATAATATAACTATATTCAGGATCATGAGATAAATGTAATGTGTCACATATTTATTTTTAATAAAGTTGCATTGATTACCCAAGAATGAAGGCAGTTGTGTGGCATTTAAAATCCATTGCTGAATTTGAATTGGCGCACCAAATAGGATGCATTAAATTTAAGTTTATTCATTTAGGGCATATTAAACGTACCTTACAGACATGCAAACGAGTAGACGTGTATATATTAGAGATGGAGTAGATCATCCATAATCAAGATCAAAGTCAAGTCATTCATTAATTTTCCTTCGGCTTAGTCTCTATTTTAGGGGTCGCCACAGCCAATTATTTCAGCATATGTTTTACATAGAGGATGCCCTTCCAGCTGCAACCCAGTACTGGGAAACACCCATACACTACGGCCAATTTAGTTAATTAATTCCCCTATAGTGCATGTGTTTGGATTGTGGGGGAAACCGGAGCACCCGGAGGAAACCCACGCCAACACGGGGAGAACATGCAAACTCCACACAGAAATGCCAACTGACCCAGCCGGGACTCGAATTAGCGACTTTCTTGCTGTGAGGCCACAGTGTGACACCACTGAGCCACCGTGCTGCCCACTCAAAATCAAGTATTAAAAGTAAGTTTAATCATCCTGAGAGATCATTTCCAGAGTCTGACATTATTAATTTCATACCTCAGGTTAGGGTGATCTGACCCTGATTCTTATGGTGGATTAACCCAGCATGTCTTATATTTACCCAGCAGCTTGTTTTTTAGTCTTCAACATTGGAGCCAAGCACTAGATGGATGCCTTAAACAGAGACACGTAAGATTTCCTCGTCTTGTGCTTCATCTATTGATGTTTCCTGCATCAGAGAGTCAGATCTGAGTCTTATTGACAGCAGTATTGAGTTGTGTTTTATCTCCGAGCGCAGCTGTAAGGCTCTGATGAGTGTGTGCTGCCACCTAGTGCTCATAATGCAACATCATCACACTGAACTCATCCAATAGCAGATAACTGAGATGATGGAGATGGATCTCTTCAAGAAGAATGCCTTTTAGACCAGTTAAGTTCATTTCGCATGTCTGAATTACATAAATCAGCTATAGGTTTGCTTGACTGTTATAAAAAATACTGTCATTGCTTCACCTCAAATAAAGCCTAAAGCCACGGTAAGGTTTGTGGTTAACCTTTAGCCCATTAACAGGTATTCTTCGGTAATGTTGTGTTTCTGAGACCAGACTGAGCTCAGATGACCATTTTCAGAACATCAACTGTGTGATGAAAATCCCCTATTAAAGGTTAACCGTAGTTTAACCGTGGTATTTGCAGTAAAACTGTGATTATACAAATGGTAATCAATATGGCAACATTAAAAAAACTATTGACATCAAACATGGCATCAAGAAACATGTCGATTTGATGTCAGAAACTTACATCTATTGGACGTCCACACACTGATCCCCCTTGACCACCACAATAACGACATGGAACGTTTTATTCGTCTGAAAGCTTCAATGCCAAATTACACATTTACACTGGATTTTGTAGTTTTACAATGCATGTAAACTACCTGGATGTCAAAACGACATCACATTAGCATCAAAAACACGTCAAACATTTGTTCGTTTTTTTACGCCAATATTAGATGTCAATTTGATGTTATTTTTGACATCCAGGTAGTTAGACATGGTGCATGCTGGGTATAAAATAACCATGATTAGTTATCATAAGGGGAGGACCAGGGATATTATTTTAACGATAGAGAGAAAACCGCAGTATAATAGAAAATACTTGAAATTTTCATCACTCTAATCAGTCTCTCGCTAATGCAAAAACTAGCATTACACATTACAGCGTCTTACGACTAATACGAGATCTGTACGTTGTTGATATAATTTTGTTTGTTTTTACTCGTAAATCCTTTAAAATGTGAATAATGGGTGTTTCACCAACCATTTCATTCATTACAATTTTAAAGTCGCTATGAAATTATTTTTATATAGTTTGACTTGTCAAGATGATCTACCAAACATAGTAAAAAATGCAGACAACTAAAAACACATTTAATCACAGCTCTATCAGCTCAAGCGTGTGCTAGTATGGACCTTCCTGAGTGTTTTTTGGACCCACACTCTATGGGATTATGGTGGGTTTACTAATGAATTAGGCTGCTAACTAGCGAGAGTCTAATTAACCTGGTGGGGATAGTTAATCCCGCGTGTGTGAGGACACAAGCTCAGCACATTTATCCCAAAACATCCATATCTCTGGTGGAATCTCAGCTGCCATTCACTGCGTCTATGACAGCAGGATGGAGCTGGGTTGATATTCTGTTGGCAACCGTGGCCTATAAAAGGGGCTTGTGGAGAGGGAGGCGCTGGGATGGAGAAATGACAACATCCAGATGTTCTAAGAGATGCTCCATTGATCATTGAAGAACACTCTAATAATGACTGAAGAATACTCAATTGATTCTTGAAGAACACTATATTGATCATTGAAGAACACTCTATTAATGATTGAAGAATACTCAATTGATTCTTGAAGAACACTATTCATTATTGAAGAACTCTTCATCGGTGCAAAAGAAATAACATGGCGCCTCAAAAGAAAACCGTGAACATCAGTCAGCGTATCACTTCATCTCCATTCTACATTGTGCTGTACGTGGTTCTGGTGCTACTGGGGAATGCGGGAAACACTACGGTGATCGCGGTGGTCGGACAGAGCCTCCTGCGGGAGACTGGAGCCGTGCGGAGCTCTGATGTCATTCTGGTCAACATGGCTTTCTCCAACTTGATGGTGTCGTTGGTGAGAAACACAGTCCTGATGGTGTCCGACCTAGGAGTGGAGGTACGTCTGGGTGGAGGGATAATTGATTATGAGTGGATAAATGTGGAGGGTTCAATCTCTACAGCCAAACCACAAACCTGAACCCAACAAATATGAGAAGTAATGGTTTTAAGAGGCTTGCCGGTCTATTTATTTGCGGTGTTTAGGTTACTATTGGTAGTTTGATGCATTGTTAGAGTTATTGATTCTTCAGGACAAGGCTAGATCATACAATCTTTACGTACGTTTCCATCCACTTCCTTTTTTGCACATTTTAGAATATTGTATAAAAAATTCTTAATAGAAATGAAAGATGCATCCAGAACTGTCTTGAGCATCTGTCTGCACTCCCAAAGAGCGTCTCACGCCTCCAGAAGTCACTGTGTTCATTGCATTTGGTCTTCATCTTCTGAGGCGCAGCTCATTTATTAGAGGAGAACAAACACCACAGTGGAGAATCCCAACAGTGCAGCAAACTACACTCCTCTCAGCGATATCTGTGCACGTTTAGCAGGAATCGACATTTTTGTTCTCTTGAAATCCTAAAGGCAGAAGTTTCTTGTTTAAATTGTATATTTGTTGGGTTTAAATGGTAAAACATGGTTCATTTGAGTTGGTTTGGGATTAGAGAATGAGGCTGATAGTTCAGTTAGGAGATACGTCAATATTTTCTGTGAAAGCCACTCTTTTATGATCTGTACATCTCTTGCAGGTTTTCCTCAGTAGAGATTTGTGTCAGTTCATGATGGGCCTGTGGGTTTGGGTCCGCTCTGCAAATGTGTGGTCGACATTTTTTCTGAGTGCATTTCACTTCCAGACTCTGCGTCGAGTCGCTCCTCCCGTCATCAACCTGAACGGCCCCCGCGGGCCCCCTCGATTCCTCATCCTGGGCTTCTGCCTCATCTGGAGCCTCAATCTGATCTACTCCATCCCTGCCTTCATCTTCTCCAAGAATGGAGATGAGAACTCCACAGAGGTCAGTAAGCTCCTTTATTCTAGGGGTCTTCAGTCCTGAGTCAAAAGTGGACCACTGCAGTTCTCTTTATTTTGGGATCAGCCATTTAGCTTGTCCTGATTACAATTAGTTAAAAATGCAGAGACTTTTAAAAGCTGCAAGTAAATATGATCATATTACTCTGGTCTGGCGTTCACAGTGTGCTACAGAGTGTATTAAAAAAATATTTTTGTAAACAAATCATTAAATAGCTTAAGTCCATCTTATCTTTCTGCCATTTTGACTGAGCACCATCCAACCAGATCACTTCACTCATCAAGTCAGAGACTTCTGTTGATTCCTAGGTTTGGGCTAAAATGTCAGGGTGATCAAGCTTTTTTGTAGCTGTTCCTAAACTTTGAAATGATTTGCCCCTTTCCATTAGACCGGCACCATCTCTGTCTGTTTTGATATCTAAGTTAAAGATTTTCCTGTTTG
Organism: Danio jaintianensis; assembly: GCA_903798115.1. Classification (NCBI taxonomy): domain Eukaryota; kingdom Metazoa; phylum Chordata; class Actinopteri; order Cypriniformes; family Danionidae; genus Danio; species Danio jaintianensis. The sequence continues at coordinate 25,133 of CAIGQV010000861.1, read as the reverse complement.
ACAAATCTTTTAACACATGAATACTTTACTTGTTTTTGTCTTTGATTTACTCTTGTTTGTGGTTTTTAGCTATTGTGAAGCACATTGGTCAACTTGGGTTGTTTTTCATTGTGCTATATAAATAAACTGTCATTGTCATTGCTTTCGAGGATCCACTGTGCTTTTCGGGAGTATTTTAAGGTGCTTATGCAGGGAATAAACATTGAAGAACAGTGGGTGTCCAGGATCAGCACTGAACATCTCTAGATTATTGTTCAGCAGGATAAACCTAACCGTGTACCTCCGGTCTGTCCTGCAGACACTGATGTTGGTGAGCAGCACCACTCGGCCACTGCTGGGCTGCATCTGGGACTTTCCTTCAGCTTACAGCGGCCTGGCCTTCGCCACCTCCTCCATGGTCCTCCACGAGTCCATCCCCATCTGCCTGATGAACATCACCAATCTGGGCTCGCTCTGCACGCTGTACGCTCACGGACACAAGCGCACCATTGCCAGTCAGAGCAAGGACGCTCCGGTGGTCTCCCGCATCCCTGCAGAGAGGCGAGCCGCTAAGGTGAGTACAGACGCTCTATCTGCAATTGCAGAATTTGACTGAACACCACTAACAGAACCTTTGTTTGCACAGGTGATTCTGGCTCTCAACATCCTCTTCATTTCGTCCTGGGGCACTAATGTCATCTCGGTCAACTATTTCAACTACAACCGCGGACAGTCCACAGAGTACCTGCTCATCATTGCTCGATTCGTTAACATGAGCTTCATTGCATTTTCCCCTATCGTCCTCGCCGTGGGACACCGGAAGCTCAGGGCCTTCATAAAGTCAGTCCTGTCGCATATAATCTGACTGTCGCTCTCCAGATAGACTGCAACTTCTGTATCTGGAAATTGTGTCTCAGCGTGTAAATCTGCATGTTTTGTTTGGGCATGCTGGTTGAATGCAGAGAGGACTTCATCATGTTGTTGTAATGTCTGACATTCAGCTCTGTGTTTGTGTTGTGTCTGCTTGACTGATTAAATAAAAAAATGAACATCGGTAAATCAGCTTGAAGGATTTTATTCCTATTGAGGGAAAAATGTTTTGGTTAATGGATGAAGTATTTGGGAGGGGGGAGGAGTTAGGGCTATTACAGGGGCCAAAGACAGGGACCAATGAAATCCTAGAGCGGGCCAGATGGAGGAAACAGGCCACACACCCCACTCCACCCTTCCCACTTTTGAAAGAGCGCCCTGAACCTATAATCTCTACAGGGGCCAAGAGTCCATCTAGAGCAGGAATGCCCAAACTCCTGTCCTGCAAAGTTTAGCTTCCATCTTGCCTCAAGACTGGAGCCTGGAAGATTCCAGTATGACTAGTAAGAGCTTGATTAGCTGGTTCAGATGTGTCTAATTGGGGTTGGAGCTCAACTCTACAGGACACTGGCCCTCCAGGACCAAGTTTGGGCACCCCTGATCTTGAGGAAAAATTTGTCTTGAAGTGAAAATGTGTTTTATTCCTTGTCAACACATCAATATTCAGCATGGTCACTGTGCTTTGTGCTGCCCATAGAACATAGGTCTCAAACTCAATTCCTGTTGGGCTGCTACTCTGCACAGTTTTGCTCCGACACTCCAGGAATTGAGTTTGAGGCCTATGCTATAGAAAGTAGGCACATCTGTCACCAAAACAGTTTCATAGATTCAACAAGTTAAAACAAACCACTGCATCATATACAACCATCTCTCAGCCTTTATTTGAATTTGCCAGACTGTTTAAAAATGAAACGTTAATGCTGCATGGGTTATACGCTAAATGAAGACTTGGGAGACAAATGAACATTGTGAACAGGTAAATCAATAACAATTTAGGCAGCAAGCATAAGTGCATAGAATATTCATTCATTCATTCATTCATTTTCTTTTCAGCTTAGTCCCTTTATTAATCGGGTCGCCACAGCGGAATGAACCGCCAACTTATCCAGCATATGTTTTACACAGCGGATGCCCTTCCAGCTGCAACCCATCACTGGGAAACATCCATACACACTCATTCACACACATACACTACGGACAATTTAGCTTACCCAATTCCCCTATAGCGCATGTGTTTGGACTTGTGGGCGAAACCGGAGCACCTGGAGGAAACCCATGCCAACACGGGGAGAACATGCAAACTCCACACAGAAACGCCAACTGACCCAGCCGAGGCTCAAACCACCGACCTTCTTGCTGTGAGGCGATTGTGCTACCCACTGCGCCACCATGCTGTCCAAGTATATTAATAGAATATTAAGAATTATTTCATGGTCTGTTTGAATTCTTGATTCTGGTTGGCTGGAGGGTGTGCAATACAATCCTATAATGCACAGGTAGTTCCAGTCAGTTTTGATCACAGGCTAAAATAAATGCGCTTCCCTCAAAAATTAGTATAGTAACTATAGTAACTACAGTTGCCATCGTGACAGTTCATTCCTCTCTGTAAACTGCTGCACCAGGGAGCCAATGAGGATTAACCAACATTCTCAGAAATATTTGCGGAGGTAGCTGACACGCTTTACTATGAGCTATTAGATATGGTGTGACATCTAACATATAACTGATGAAAATTTACACACATCCATACAATCGTTTCACTCGCCATAAATTGCGAAGAATTTTATATACAATGATAAATGGGGTCACATGAGCGACATTATTTCTTGGCACTCTGTGTTGTTTTTCCATCTTTCTCTGTGATTTCTGCTGGTTTGTCGTGTGTCTGTTTGAGCCAGTGCCCGCAGCGCTGCAGGATCCCACTGATCCTCCGCCGCAGCTTCCCGTGTCCGAGCGCCACCACCAGCGGACTGAAGCCCACAAACAGCGACGCTGAGAAATGCGCGACAGTCAGCAACCCTTCAGCGTGAGCGCCGCGGTTGTGGTTGTAGTAGGTGACGGCAGCGACCTGCAGAGAGGTATAAGCCTTGTAAGATTCTGACGATATGCTAACCTTGGAGAAAATATTAGCGGTTTTATAACCTTAACTTTTCTGAACCGTGGTAAACCTTAAACCGGTTACCGTCCCGTGCCTACCTGCAGGACCCAGCAGCCCACGAACAGCGCCACCAGAGCCATGATGACGTGACCCGCCTTCCTCTCGCTGGACACGTGCCGGTCCAGCTCCGCCCCTGCGCTGCCACCCGCCCTCACTGCCCGGATGTGTTTGCCCAGCGCCTGCAGGGTTGCCAGATTGGTGCCTACCATCAGCACCAGCGGCAGCACTTCATTAAGTGCCAGCGAGGAGGAGGCGAAGGCATAGCCCTGCTGGAAGGTGGGAAACTCCCAGACGCAGCCCAGCAGGGGGCGCGTGGTGCAGCTTATCACCATCAGCTCCACTGTAGCATTCCCACGCACGTGTGTGGTGTAGACCAGCGCTGGCAGCGAGAACAGCAGATTTGCAGCCCACACCACCGCCAGGATGACCCAGACGCGGCGGCGCTCCCGCAAGTGACCCAGAGGCCCCATGGAGACGTGCTGGCGCCGCAGGGTGGCGCAGTGGAAGGCGCTGAGGGCCAGAGTGACCCAGCAGCCCACCGCCCGCCACCACACCCACAGCAGCATGAAAACACGGCACCAGCCCGCCGACAGCCACACCTGCAGGCCCAGGTCCGACACGAAGATCGGCACTGTGCGGAACACTGACGTCAGCAGGTTGGCCAGGCACAGGTGCACCAGGATGGTGTCGGATGGTGGCAGGTGGCGAGAGGCACACGATTTAGCACAGTCGAACACCTGAAACATGACAAATGAACAACACAGATGAAATACACACATCTAACTCATGTACAAAATTTGTAAAGTTGAATCAAATTAACATTTACGTCACATTAAGTCTGTGTGAAATCAAAATACTGCATGTTTATTTTGCTAGCACACATTGTTATTCTTTAAGGCTGGTTTGTACTTCTGTGTGGCGCCTGCCTTGCGTGTAGTCGTGCATTTATAATTCTGTTGCTGTCTGTGTTGCTCTGCAGTAACCCTTCCCAAACACTAGCTAGCAGCAGGTGTTTATGTTCCTTTGTGTCGAGTTTCTTCACGAGTGTTTTGTTTTTTCTGAACGCTACCTTAATGTAGAAGTAGCTCAAACTCGCTCATGCAGAGGCGGGAACCGGCGGACGTGCAACAACTTTAATCATAAGGTAAACACAACACAACAGTCTCCATCTGGAGCTCCTTCACAGGACTCCACACTTGTTTAACATTCGCCCAACGTGTCCCAAAGTGTCTATCAGCTGTATTTTTTCAAAATCCTTCATTCCAAAGGGTCCTTAGAAGTGGCTAGTGTTGGTGGCCATGATTTCTTCACTTCAAAGTGCCCTTCGGAGGGCGATATATCCCATTTGGAATGCACCATTATTCTTTAGCCACAATATTATTGGCCACGCCCCTCTTACTGTTAGTTGTCTATGAGGGAATGACGCGCAACGGAAAGCCCCGCCCCCTACTCAATATTCTGTTTTCTGTAAGTACATCAGCATCCTGAAATAAAAGTCTCAGCAACATTTGGTTACCACAGACTGTTAACTTACTTCAATCAATCAGTTAAAATTGGCAAACTTGACAAATATAGTTGGAACCTGATTAACTTCAGTTAAAGTAACATAAAAACATATGTTGTGACTTTTTGTCCGTTTTTTACAGGAATGATAGATGCAGAATTGTTTTGTCATAAAAAAAATTCAAAGCACTTACAATACAGTAAATACTAAAACATATAACAATTTTTATAGGAATTTTAGCATCACTTTAAAGGATTATATATATATATATATATAATATTTATTATTTTTGCTCTATTATTATTTTATATATTATGAAACAATCTTAATGGTACCCAAAGTAGGTTTAACGTAAGTGTAGCTAGAAGTAGACTGTTTTATGAGATCTATGAGTGACCAGAAATCACTCTTCTGAATCTCGAACGCATATGAAATTCACTGAAACACACGTTTATCTTCATGAGTGTGTGTGTGTGTGTGTGCGTGTGTTTCTCACCACATAGATGACCATGATGTTTCCAATGATACCAGAGAACACCAGCAGGCCAAAGAGAACCGCGTCCACCGTCAGGACCTCAGACATGCTGAAGATGCTCCAGAGTCCCAGAGCCAACGCTGGCCATCCTGTCCACTGAGATATCAACAGCACATCTACATATATATACACACACACACACACACACACACACACGAAACTCACTCAACAGCAGATTTCAGGCCTGTGATCAATTACTGAACGCCTGAGCGACGACAAACATCTGATCAGCTAAGTAACTGTTTCTACGTCAGTTTCTAATGTAATGTTTCATAAGAGTTGATTATTTATTCATAAAAAGTTGGAGATGTTCAGTGGCGTGTTTGTATCTTATTGTGAAAAGAGAACGGAACGTTAACGAAACGTTTCTTCAACGTTATCTGGTTTACTAAGAATAATTTATGCACTATTAAAAAAACCATTTTAGTTAAACGTAATTACTTTTAATTAAGTTTCAGAAGGTTCCGAGAATATACATGTTATAAATGTTAAAAATACTGTATTCATTTATAGTAAACACTGCGATGTTTTTGAGCCATACTATAGTAAAGTACTTGAATTAATGTGTTGTGGTTATTCTACAGTTGCTATGGTAACACAACTATAGTTATT
>CAIGQV010000861.1:8624-19193 GCA_903798115.1 Danio jaintianensis | reverse complement strand
ATTGATCTGTTGTGTTGTGGTGATTCTACAGTTGCTATGGTAACACAACTACAGTAATTGATCTGTTGTGGTGATTCTACGGTTGTTATGGTAACACAACAACTATAGTAATATAAAGAAATGACTCAATACAGTAGTTTTCTCCATCTATAGTGTATATTATACTACAATACACCACAGTTTACTGCAGTAAAAGCTAAAGTACACTACAGTATTTATTACTATAGTTAATACTACAGTATGCTGGAGCATTCACACACAACAGTGTGTTGTAGATACTATAATGTGTACAGTACACTACACTATACTGTAGTATTTGTTCATAATGCAAACATTACCTGAACTGATTCATGTGGGAAAGTTTGTTTAAACAGAACTTCAGTAATAAACGCAGTGCTGATGAAGATCTCCGGGGTCTTATTAATCAGTGTGTGATTCTGCATGTCCTCATTATTAGTGGACTGGCTGACTCAGGCCTCCTGTGTGTGTGTGTGTGTGTGTGTGTGTGTGTGTGTGTGTGTGTGTGTTTGTGTGTGTGTGTGTGTGTGTGTGTGTGTATATGTGTGTGTGTGTGTGTGTGTGTGCGTGCGTGCGTGTGTTTCTAATACTGCATGTCTCCTGCGTCACTCTGACGGTAAGTCTGTGCCTGCCTGTATTAATGTCCTCAGAGAAACTGCTGATAAATATACTCTGATGTTTCTGTCTGAAAAATAATTCATCACCTTGTTTCAGATTATCATCATTGCGTTGCTGATGATGAACACTAGATGGCGCTCTGTGCACACAGGCATATTAAAAGCAACTGTGTGTGTTTTGTTAAACTTATTTCGTGCAGGTTATATTTCCCATTGCTGACTTTTTAACTAGGAATAGCGAGTTTATATGCAAGACATAAATTGCAAAGACTGCCTTATTCTATAGCGGAACAGCCTCCATTGTCTCTCCTTTAATCTGTTAATATTCCTCATGCTTTTATCAAAATAGTTCATTTTCAGTACACGTATTCTCGGCACGCAACACACACAAATAAACCCAAAGTTTGTATATTTGCTTCCCTTGAATGAGCGCATACGTGTCCAAAGGCACAGTGAAACAGCATGTTTAGTGTAGCCTATGTTAGCAAACACTCAACAAGATTAACGGGTTAATCTGCTCTAAACCACGTTCATCAGAATTATGATTTATAAAAAGTGTTTTGCAGAGCTGACACGCATATTTAATGAGAGTGAGTGAATTAACAGTGATTGCGGACACACGCGCGCGCTCCCGCACTCAGACAGATGCGCGCTCTTGCTCGGCGGCTGCTGCGGAAGCTTTTCTTCTTCTCTGAGGTAATCTTTATTGATATATTCATCTTCGTTTGCGTAGATCACCGCGCACGACAGCAGTCTTCACGTTAGGGGTGTTTCATCAGTGATATTCGCCTGTGTTATGTCGATTTGAGGCCGTGTTTTAGCATCGGTTTGTTCATTCTGGGCTTTTCCGCAGGTCGTCGCGCACGCGCACCGGTGGGATGGCCGCCGCGCGCTCTCTGGTTCTCCGCCGTGAATAGTGAGCATATAACCGGATAAATCAGAAATGACACGCCGACAGGACTCGGTTCTTCTGGGAAGCTGCGCTATTCTCCTGTTTCTGAACACTGGAGGTTCTGCTCTACCGAACCGGACCAGCGATGTGCATTACGAGGCCACGGACAGTAATAAATTCACCAATGAAGACCCTCTGAGATTCTCTGAGCAGGGGTCAGAGCTCCAGCACAACAGCAGTGCTGAGGGCCGCTGGCGGGTTCTGGGGGACAGCGGGCCCCTGTGCGCCTACCGCAGTCTGGGCCCCGGTGACCCCGGGCGGCTCTGCTTCCGCTACGCCCGGCCTGACTTCAGGTGTGCCAGCGGGTCCTGCCAACAGGTGAGCTCAGGTGACGGGCAGCTCACAGCAAACATACTGACCAATGGAAGCGTGTTCATCCAGTGGGCCCTCAGTGACTCTGTGGCCCCGCCGGGGCGGCCGGGCGGCTTCAGGCTCAGCTGCTGGTGGAACGGCAGCTACACACAGTTTGAATGTGGCGGGGTTCACTTCGGCAGCAGCTGCAGGGATTATTTACTCAACGAGCTGCACACTAATGTGCCCTACCGCATCTGCATGCGGCCCTACGCCACAGCCCGGGCCCAAGCCTGCGTGGAGTTCAGCCTGGCCCCCGGCGGGATGCAGGACATCGTGATCGCTATGACGACCGTGGGCGGGGCCATCTGTGTGATGCTGGTCATCATCTGTCTGCTGGTGGCGTACATTACTGAAAACATCATGAACCCGACTGCGCACACGCATAGATCACACCTGCACACACACCTGTGATCTCTGACATCACACACACACACACACACACAGACACACAACTCAGGATCAGAAGCAAAGGGCTTAATCCTGCTCCTGAGATACACAACACTGCTTACTCACAGACTGCGTTCGGAACAGAACATCAAGGCAGAACGTGCATTGTGGGTTACAGTATATTTACTGCAGAAATAAATCTGAACACAGCAATACACTTTGCTCTATATAGCAGTTTACCTGTGTTTATGTGCATCTTCATTTATAGTATCATTTAATAATTCAAATTTACCAAAAAACTGTGCACTCACTGATATTTAGACTGATAGTTATTCATTTGTCTTAGAAAAGCAATGGATCACGGCATACTGATGACTCTGTGTACGGTCATAATAATATCGAGTAGTAAGGAAGACAAGCTGCTTTACTTTCATTAGAGGGGTGTAGTTTTGTACTTTTGCGTGTCAAACCCAATAATTTGCAGTATGCCTTATCTTTACACAACTCTTCTAATCATGAGTTAGTAATATTCACCAAAATAAGGACCCACCGACTGGCTGAACAGTCATTTGAATACTGTGCTTTTCTCTGTGATACAAACCTTTGTCTCAATAAAGGAGGTTGAATAAAAAAAATCAGGATTGCTTTGTTTTGTTATATATGCTTTATTGTTGTTGTTTTTTCCAATTATAGATGCTGAATATAAAAAATAGAAACATTAGAAATAGATTATAATGGTTTCCACTACAAATATCATTAACAATCATCACATTTTAGCCATTAAAACCAGTACATTTAAGGGGCAGTTCACCAAGACATTCACATTTACTCACTATTTACTCTCCCTCAAGTGGTTCAAAAGCTTTATGAGTTTCAAAAGAAGATATTTTGAAAAAAGCTGAACATCTGTAACCATTGACTTTTATAGTAGGAAAAACAAATACTGTGGAAGTCGGTGGTTTTCAGCTTCCTTCACAATATCTTCTTTTGAATTCATCTAAGAATGAAACTCGGTTTGGAACAATTAAAGGATCATTAAAGGACAGAACTTTCTTTTTTTTTTGGATTAACTATTCCTTTTATAGGGTGGTGCAGTGGGTAGCACTGTCGCCTCACAGCAAGAAGGTTGCTGGTTCGAGTCCCGGTTGGGTCAGCTGGTGTTTCTGTGTGGAGTTTGCATGTTCTCCCCGTGTTGGCGTGGGTTTCCTCCGGGTGCTCCGGTTTCCCCCACAGTCCAAACACATGCGCTATAGGGGAATTGGGTAAGCTAAATTGTCCATAGTGTATGTTTGTGAATGGGAGTGTATGGGTGTTTCCCAGTACTGGGTTGCAGCTGCGTAAAACATATGCTGGATAAGTTGGTGGTTCATTCCGCTGTGGAGACCCCTGATTAATAAAGGGACTAAGCCGAAAGAAAATGAATGAATGAATATTCCTTCTATATTCCTAGTGTTTAGGTGGGCTACACATTCCATTAGAAATTATTTAAAGGGATAGTTCACCCACAAATGAAAATCCTGTCATTGTTTACCCATCCTTCACTTGTTCCAATCTTCTGTTCAACACAAAAGAAGTTATTTTGAAAAATGCTGAAAACGATCTTCATAGTATCCATTTTTATATCTGTACATTTATATTTTATTATGAAAGTCAATGGTTGCAGGTTTTCACCTTTCTTCAAAATATCTTCTTTAGTGTCCAACAGAAGAAGGAAACTCTTGAAACCGCTTGACGGTGAGTATAAATAATAAGTAAATGTTCATGTTTGGGTGAACTATCCCTTTAATAGATAGAAAAAATCTACAATTGCCATTAAAACCAATGAAGCACCAGAAACTCCTGTCCTGCATTCGCCATGATGGACGCGTTGTGTTTTGATGCCTCAGCGGAAGCCCCGCCTACGGCTCCTCCCCCTATTGTGACGCCTCGCTGACAGCTGCGCAGCGCCTCCGCCATTTTCTTCCTGTCCGCGGATCCGGTAGATCTGTCGAACCGAGCTCTCGTGTCGAAGCGTTACCCGCAGAGCTGCTCATTTCTGTCCGGGTTTAGATAGCGATGCCGCCCCATCCGCTGCGTGTCGCGGTCGTGTGCTCCAGCAACCAGAACCGCAGCATGGAAGCGCACAACATCCTGAGGTAACGACGAGAAAAAAATCACCGAAAACCCCCGGCGAGAACCGTCATCCCCTCACCGGTGTTTTCCCGTCGCTCGGTGTTTTCGCGAACCGAGGCGTTCAGACACCGAGAAGCAAGCCGAGGTTCGTTTAGAGACGAACGGATTTCACATTCGCGCCGGTTTAACGTTAGAGAACACAAACGCGTCCCGAAACACGGAAGAGGACGGAGATTTGTGCTTTTATTGGTTAAAATAAGGCGTAAAAATGAGTCAAGAGAAAATTCTGAGGGAAAGTAGTGAGAATAAACAGCCTTTAGCGTTATTTTGACACAACAATAGTAAAGTTTGTCTGCCTTAGGGCATGAGGAGTTAAAACCACGCAACTCCATGCTGGAAAACAACAAACAAACAATAGAAACCAGCACAAAGCGTTCTCTAGTGCTGAGAGTGGACATCAGAGAGTTCTTGATATACAGTCCTTTGGGTTTCATCTGGTCATTTATTTACCTTCAGTTGGTGGCCTGTTAAAGTCAGTCAATCATGAAGGAATGTGTCCCAAAACACACTGGAAACCATTAAAATATACCTGTTTTAATGGTTAAGTGGTGTTCTTAATGCTAGCTTTCATGATCATACTACAGATTTCCAGATAGCACTCTTTGTTAGCCAGATTAACTAGCATTCTCAGGTGAGTCTGGAGGGTTTATGTAGGTCAGGTGAGTGTGCGCAGGTTAGAGAGGGTGTTTCAGGTGTGTTTGATGATCTGATATGCTCACTGTCTCTCTTATTTCTACAGCAAGCGAGGGTTCGACGTGCGCTCCTTCGGCACAGGGACACATGTGAAACTCCCTGGACCCGCTCCGGACAAACCCAACATTTACGACTTCAAAACCACTTATGAGCAGATGTACAACGACTTGGTCCGTAAAGACAAGGAACTGTATCCCGAGCGCACACACACAGAAACACACCCGATTCAGAGACGCCCACAGCAGAGCAAACCCACGGTTGATCGATTATTAGGGAGGGTCCTGAATGAACACCCACCGCGTGCAACAGAAGCAGCATGATGCATGATTTAAATAGGGTTATTTTGGGGTCACGTTTCAGGAATAGATCAACAGATGAGTTTACTTCCTCATGTTGTTCACGACTGTTCTGTGGAGCACAAGAGGAGATGTTTTAAAAGACAGTACTGTTCAGTGTGCTTCAAAATATTAGTTGAATATTCCGCAGAACAACATGAAGTTTAGTAAATGAAAATTGTCCTTTTAGGGCACCTTATAACACAATGACCTACTTTACTGATTGCACATACGCAGACTAAATTTACTACGCGTCTAAATTTGATTAATTTATTCCAGCTAGTATGAAGATGTGCTTTCGGTGATCTGATCACAAGTGGTGGGAGAAATGAAGCTTTTAAAGGCTTTGAATCAATCGCTGCATAAAATAATTGTCTTTTTCAAAGCGTCTGAAACAGCACATGCTGGCGCCGCCTGCTGGAGAAAGCTGTCAATGCAACAAACTCAGGCCACCATGCATTATTAGAACTAACCTTCAAGCGTGTGGAGCCTTTTAGTTTTTCAGAAGCTGTAGTTGGTAAACTTAGAGTGCAGTGAATGGGAGAGTACCACAAATACGTTTTTGTCTTCCTATTTGCTGAAATAATGTAAAAACCTCAGTGAGAATGTTATCGGAAAGAAACAGTATGAGACTGATAAACATCAGACAAAAGAGAAATTTACTGTCCCGCCCCCATAGATGCTGCATTACAGTAACCTCACGCAAGCAACATTTCTTTTTTTGTAAATTGATGCAAAGATGATATACAGCGGTCCCTCGTTATTCACGGGAGTTACGTTCTAATAATACCCTGCAATAGCTGAAATCTGCGAAGTAGTCTGCTTTGTTTTTTTTACAATTGTCATAGATGTCTTAAGGCTGTAACTACACACTTTATACACCTTTCTCAGACCGGCATTAACATTCACACTTCTCTCTTGTTTAAACACTGAAAGTTCAAACCTTCATAGAAAAATACGTCCAGTTTTATAGAATGAAACCAATGATTAAAGCCATTTGATCTATATTTGTTTATTCCGTAATGGCGCCTTACAGCTGAGTAACTTCTACCTTCCTTTAGCCTGTCCAGACGTTCAACTTTTTGTGCGATGGTTAGCATCTTCCTCTGCCTTTTGGGTGCTACCGCAGGTGCCTTTGACGGTGCAGAACATCTCGTCGACATTGTGGGGAGAAAACTTGCAAACGTACAGTACAACATTCAGAGTCACACTGATAGCGGTCGAAGATTTGTGTCAATTTGGCAAGCTGAACGCATTCTGTACTGTACAGGAGGCACGGCACGGAGATTGATTGACAGTGGTCTTCAGCCAATCAGGACGCAGAACACAATGCGCTGTATAAAAAAAGCATGTCAAAGTACCAAAAAAAAATTCGCAAAACTGCGATGCCGTGAAAAGTGAAACTACGTTATAGCAAAGGATCACTGTAATCTAAAGTATAGCTCAGGCCAACAAGACACTATTAACTAATATTCCTTTTAATTTTGCAACTGCCTCACTTAAAATGACCACAAACTAACTAAACTGATCTGTGGTCAGTTAAAACTATGAAACCTGTTCAGTGGTTCTCCACTAGAGCACTCATGATTGACGTGGATTGTATGCTATCGCACAGATCGCCCCCTAGTGGAGAAATTATGCTTTTGATGCTCAACTGTTATGACCGCCTCGTTTACTAAAGTCACATGTTCTTACCTATTTGATATGTGCTGCGATCCAAACCACTGACTCGAAAGTAAAAATTCAGGTTCCAGTTTAAAGATAAAGGTTTCGAAGCTTCATGAAGCAGTGATTCGAAAGCAGCCGTCACTAATCTAAAGTGTTAAGTCGAGACACAATAGCGTTATTTATCAGCAATGCGTCTCTCGTGTTGGGTTTTTCAAGACTAGAGTTAACTAGTTGAGTAATTTTCTTGTTTATTCTGCTGTCGTGCACCGCAGTTTCAGCCCAAAGCGCTCTATCAGACTATAAACAGGCTTAAATAATGGTACTGATTTACCCTCATAGTGAGCTGTAGTGCTGATAGAAATCCTTGTGATTCATATCTAATATCGGATGGTCGGATAAGATAGAAAGTTTAATTAATGGATTTAAAGGGATCGTTTGCAAAAAAATGAAAATGTTGGAAACAAACACTAAAGTCTTCTGTCGAACGCAAAGAGGGATATCCTGAGTGATGCTGTGGGGAATAACAATGCTTTTTGTTCCTGCTACAGATGTCAATGTCTATTTTCCAGCATTCTTCAGAATATCTTGTTTTGTGTTTAACAGAAGAAAAAAGCGAGTAAATGATCATTTCTTTGTGTGAACTGCCTCTTTAAGGGGGACCAGAGACTGTATATATCTCATATTTTAGTAAAAGATTGTCTTTAGTGATGGTGATTATGATAGAACGGGTCATAAACAGACATTGTTCTCTATTGAGATGAGTTGAGGCTTGGACCTGGAAACGGTCACCACTTAAAGGGGCAGTTCAATGAACTTTCATTATTACTAGTTCCAAACCAGTTCATCTTCAAACACAAATGAAGATATGAGAGCTTTCTGATCCTCCATAGACTGCAGGAGTCCTCAGTGGATCAGTCGTAACGTGAAGCTATAAAAAAAAGCTCTAATAATGACTTGATTCAACAGATGCTTCTCTTCAGGGTCAGTTCAGGTCGCATGTTCATTATTTATATATATATTTATTTATTTGGGTGTATTAATGAGTAATCTACAAATGTGTCTGCATGTACATTTATTCCGCTTTTTAAATAGATATTTGAGTTATTTGATTGAATAATGTGCAAACGTTTCGATGCTTTGTGTGTAGTTCAGTTTATAAAGTAATATTTTCTAGTCTTTTAGTAGATGTAAAAAATGTTGTAGCTTTATTTACCAAACAAGAGTTTGTAATTAAATTGAAAAATTAAGAAAAATTAAGTTAAAGGGACAATTTACCCGGAAATATACATTCTGTCTTCAATTTCTCATCTTCTGCTCGTTTCTTCCTTCTGTTGAACACAAAAGAGGAAGAAAACCGGTAACCATTGACTTCCACTGTATTTGTTTTTCCTACAATTAAAGTCAGTGGTTACAGGTTCTCAGCATTCTTCAAAATATCTTCTTTACTGTTCAACAGAAGAACTTGAGGGACAGTAAATAATGAGAATTCGAACTTTTGCGTTAACTATTCCTTTAAGAAGCCAATTCTAAAAGGTTTTCAGCTCCTAAACACTCAAAATTAATCCGTATAATTGTCCAGTTTTTTATTTAATTATTATTATTATTATTAAAACTTCTGTGCATAAATGGCAAAAAAAATCCACAGATTTTGTCTGGCTTTTCCAAACATGAACCACTAATTCAAAGCAAAATATTCATAAAGGTTTGGAAGCTTCATGAAGCGTTTGTGAAAAGCAGCCGTCAGTAATATTTACACTACAAACACATGCAGTGAGTTCCCCACATCAGAACTGTGTTTTACTCCTATAATAGCACTTGTGGTCAGACTGGGAGAAAGTGCAGCTCAGGTGTGAGTGTTTGTGCTGATGTCGTGTCGTCAGGTGTGGTTTAATAGCTTTGCTCGACGTTTATACCGTTGTAATGCACCACGCGTTTACCTTCATTCATTCAGGTGTCTTAAAGGGACAGTTTTAGACTAGTTTAACATTAAAGCAGATATTTTGAAGAATGCTGAAAACCTGTAACCATTGACTTCCATAGTAGGAAAAACAAATACTACGGAAGTTAATGGTTACCGACTTTCTTCAAAATATCTCCTTTTGTGTTCAACAGAAGAAAGAAGCTCATCAAGGTTTGGAACCACGTGTAGGAGAGTAAATAATGAGTGCATGTTTATTTTGGGGTGAACTCTCCCTTTAAGACGCTCGGATCTCTTTAGGATTTCATTTTCTGCTAAATGTTAATGCTTAAACCGAGAACAAACACGCTTCAGTGCAGAAATCAGCTTAATTCAAAAGAAAAGACTTTTCTCAGCCAGTTAGCAGACCTTTGTTTTTGTGTTTTGCATAAACTGGCTTAATTTGAATAATTTTAAATATTAAACAGATGTCTTCAGTTCATGTCGTTTCTCCAGCAGACAACCCTTGATATTAAAGGTGTCCTTCTCATTTACTCTCTCCAGTGTTTCTGTACGTTTATGAGTTTCTTCTGATGAACACAAAAGAAGATATTTAGAAGAATGCTGTATTGATTTCCATGGTAGGAACAAACAATACTTTTTTTTTTAATCTTTAATATCTTTAGTGTTCAACAGGAGAAAGAAACTCTCAGGTTTGGAACAGAATGAGGAAATTACCTTATTATTATTATTGTGTGTGTGTGTGTCCCTTTAAGAGCGTTCAGATGTTTGCACTGGAACACTAGGCAGACAGGCTGAGGAAGAAGCTGGTGTTTAGTTTGTGTGTTTATGGCAGTGTGTGTGTAGTTTGAGTACTGTGTTGTTAACGGACTGATAATGAAGACGGCCTGCGCTGCACTGTCCTCCTGCTTTAATTAGTCTTGGTTTATTTTACTGTGAGATGTTTTATCCGGGGTTTCTTTTTATTTCTCTTAAATCACAAACCTTTTCTTTATTTAGATGTTTTTGATGCGTTTGTGGTGCACTTTTGAAAAATAATCCACACAATCTACACCTTTATGAGTTATAAATAAATTATATATATATATATGACTGTTCAATAACTCATAAGTGTGTAGACTGTGTTCCAGAAAGACATCTGCTGCTGTGTGCAGAAACGGCAGATTATTTTATTATTACCCTGAATGAATGAAGTGAAGGTTCTGCTGTGTGTGTGTGTGTGTGTGTGTGTGTGTGTTTTCCTTGACCGTGTGCTGCTCAGATACACACAGAACGGGATCCTGCACATGCTGGACCGCAACAAGCGCATCAAGTCTCGTCCCGAACGCTTCCAGAGCTGCAGAGACCAGTTTGACCTGGTGATCACCTGTGAGGAGCGAGTCTATGACCAGGTGCTGGAGGGTGAGCGGACACACACACAAACACACACTGTACAGACTGTATATTCTCTAAACT
>CAIGQV010000843.1:1240910-1258312 GCA_903798115.1 Danio jaintianensis | reverse complement strand
TGGTGAATGAATGAATGGTGAATGAATGATGAATGGTGAATGAATGATGAATGGTGAATGAATGAAGAATGGTGAATGAATGAATGAATGATAAAATAAGCAAGAAAGCAAAACAAATCTGGGACTGTAAGCGTGCAGTTTCTCAGTGGGACACTAGAGGGCGCACATACTGTACATCTGCATTCTAGAGGAGCACTGTTAAAAAACCGTACAGAACTGGCAGCACGGTTGCCAGCAAGTAACTGTGTAATTAACTCTGTCTTACTGTTGGTGAAACTTACAGTTGTCTAATGTGTTTGCAAACACAGCATAAAACTGTTTCTACATTCAAAGTAAATCACCTAAAACAAGCATATACAGTTAGTTTTCCCATCATCTGATTTATGCAAAACACCATGATTTCAAACATGTCTCTTTTTTATTAAAGGTTGGAAAAATGTTCCAAGAAAAAACTAATCAAATAACTGAGATATCAAGAGGAATAATCGGTCATAACAGAAAAAAGGTTCTGACTCACAGATGTAAACCAAAACAATCCCCACAGCCGAATACATTTATGAAAATAAGTGTAAATCACAGATGCTTAAGTAAAACACTGCTTTAAATAGTGTTTTTAACAAATAATTCTAAAAGCAGGCAGTGTAAAGATTAACACAAAGACACGATGAACAAACTGGGGAACACTTGAGGAAAATGAAAAAAAATCAAGCAACTCTCAGTGAATGTGTGTGGTGTGTGTGTTACGCAAGTGTATTCTTGAGATGCACAGGTATATTAGGATGTGTGCATAAATTACCAGTGTTTGTAGTTTTCATTCATTCATTCATTTTCTTTTCGGCTTAGTCCTTTTATTCATCAGGGGTCGCCACAGCGGGATGAACCGCCAACTTATCCAGCATATGTTTTACACAGCGGATGCCCTTCCAGCTGCAACCCATCACTGGGAAACATCCACACACACTCATTCACACTCATACACTACGGCCAGTTTAGTTCATCAATTCCCCTATAGCGCATGTCTTTGGACTGTGGGGGAAACCGGAGCACCCGGAGGAAACCCACGCCAACACGGGGAGAACATGCAAACTCCACACAGAAACACCAACTGACACAGCCGAGACTCGAACCAGCGACCTTCTTGCTGTGAGGCGAACGTGCTACCCACTGCGCCACCCCTGTTTGTAGTTTTGTAATACTTAAATAAAGTCCCACTCAAAATCCAGCAACTTCTTAAGCAGACTGGACACACGGGGATTCACACACTTCTTTTTCTAGCTGACCTTCCCTGATTTATCCCGATGAATCGCCTGAAAAACAAATGTGTTTAGAACTAGTGTTGAGGGAAAAAGATTACTCACAGTGAGCATATACAGTGTCAATATAGGAAGGTCTGCTCTTTTATAAAGAATATTTCACTTTACTTTGTCAGAGAAAAAAAGCTTTCACTTAGATCTTTTGGTTTTCAGTCATTTCAAAAGCATTGACGCATCTTATAGCCCAGACATTTAGGATCTGATAAGATTGTAGCAAACACACATGATCATCAATGTAATGCCAATGGTCCTGTATATATGCTTTACTTAGTCACCTACGATTGTTCACTGGTCTCAAATATTTTATAGGAAATAACTGATGCTAGAATTCCTGTTTGTTAAGCCCAAATATTTCAATGTTTTTCTGTAAATCTTCTATAAACAATATGTATTGAATGTATAAATTCATATGAAGAACTGAACATATAAATTCAAGAATCTAACCTCTGAATAATTCCAGTGTGCACGCAGCTTCTGCTTGGTATTGAAGGTTGAAGTTGTAAAAAGTAGAAAAAACAGCTGCAAGCCCAGACAGAAAAGTTGGCTGGATTCCCTCACAGACGATGTGCTCCTCAAGGCTGATCATCCAGTGCTGAATGCTGCTTTCTGGTGTTTCACCCGAACCTTTAAAAAGAAAAAACATTAGCAATAGCATTGACATAACATTAATTTGACACTGCTAGTTACAGATCTTCAAAATGTTGTTTACATGGACCTTGAAAGGAGGGATTTTTGTTCTGCCCAAAATCAAACAATAGTTGCTTAAAGTGTTAAAAGTACTAAAAAGTATAGTTCACCCAAAATTAAAAGACATCTTTTATTAACCCTGTTTATCAGAGAAAAACAATTATCTGCAAAAAATACAAATCTATTATAAATTACACACCAAGGAGTATAATTTATGGGGTATGGGGCAGTCGTGGCCTGGTGGTTAGAGTGTTGGACTCGTGATCCGAAGGTTGCTGGTTCGATACTCGGTACCAGCGGGAATTGGGGGTGGGGGGAGTGAATGACCAGCACTCTCCACCACCCTCAATACCACGACTGAGGTGAGTCCCTTGAGCAAGGCACCGTTCCCCCCAACTGCTCCCCGGGCGCCGCAGCATGGCTGCCCACTGCTCCGGGTGTGTGTTCACGGTATGTGTGTGTTCACTAACTGTGTGTGTGCACTTGGATGGGTTAAATGCAGAGCACAAATTCCAAGTATGGGACACCATACTTGGCCACACTACACTTCACTTCACTTCACTTCACTTCACTTCATAAGGCGAGGAGCTGCAGGTAGAGTGAGCATCCTTTCAATGTCAGCAGCAGGGGCAGGTGCCTGGGACACAGCATTTTTAATGATGTTGAAATTAGGAAAAAACTAAAATAATGTCCTGCAAGAATTTTACTTTGAAAAAGATGATCCCATTTACATGTCAAGACAATCGTAGCATAGCTGGAAGCAGTAACTTTGCCCGTAATTTCAGATAAAATAGAGCAAGATTATTCAGAAATAATGTCTTGTCAATATTTTCTGGACTAACCTCCTTTCAGCTACATTGGCATGTTCATCGATTATCATATTGCTATCAATATTTTGAGAGCTTTCAGCTTCAGTCTCGCATCCAGTGGCAACAATAGATTCAGTTAGATTTACCTCAGATGAATTTTGATGTTTTCTTGACAGGTGAGAGGTAAAAGAGGATAAAACAGTAAACGATGCATCGCACTGCTTAAAAGGGCATGCCACTCTTCGTCCCTCTTTAATGTGCACTTTCAGATGGGAATAAAACTGAGTCAGCGTTTCACGTTTGTCAGTGCAAAAGTCAACATGGCATGCAAGGTCTACTCCAGGGCACAAAAGTGGTCTAGGAACCACCACACACTCCTTATGATGTCTATAAAGATGTGATTTCAAAGCTGCTGCTTTTTGGAACTTTCTGTTGCATGTCTGGATGCAACAATGAAGCAGTAAGTTAGGGACATTGCTATGAATCCTTATGTGCTTCACATAGGCCACTGTAGTATTACACTGATGTTCACAAAACTGACATATAAACATACTGACAAATTATTGTATACTGGAAAGTACCTGCTAATGAAAAAACCTAATCAAAAATAATTAAGCCAAAAATAATCTACATCACAATAAGAATTCTCTGCTACTCAAAGTAATGTTCATGTGCAAACCAAAAGTATTAATTACAATTATTAATAATCTTTATATAATAAGCTTTCTGCCCTCCTATTAACCGTATGAAGACCAATAAAAGTCGTGTGTATAAATGCCGTTCTGAAAAAATACTGGACAGTAATGTTTTCTTTCATTTGAGAAATACATCACAATAAGAATTCCTTGCTACTCAAAGTAACGTTCCTGTGCAAACCAGCAGTGCCAAAACTATTACAAATTATTAAGCTTTCTTCTTTCCTATAAACATTATGAAGATGAATAAAACTCACGTGTGTTCAAATGCCGTTCAGAAAAAAATACTGGACAGTAATGTTTTGTTTTTTTCACACCTCACAAGATTTAGCATAATTTAGATTTCGAATACCCCATACTGACCAAACGCCGGTCATTTCGGTGTGCTAAATTACAGAGTCATGGTGCAAATGAAATCTAACAGTGCACAAGAATTATACATCTCATCTTTAGTTAAACTTACCCTGAAATCAAGAGTCGCTAATCCGAGCCAGAAAGTGAGCCGTGCTTACCATGATATTCTATGATATCATGGTAAGCAAAGGGAAACTCACCTTTTAACAGAATGAAGATGACGAAACTCCCGCGTGCTCAAATGCAGTTCAGAAAAATACTGGATAGTAATGTTTTATTTAATTTGATAAATAAATAGAGGAAAACGCTGTTATAATATGTGCACGTGATTTCACGAAAATGAAAAAAACAGCAACGTATTGCTTTTGAACATACCAGGATTATACTGTTGAAATTCTGCTGTAAATTAACAGCAATTTCTAACAGTGAGGGTCATAGATATAAAACAGATGCTCAGATCACTTCTCCAGACCCACTGATCAGTGTGAATGTTCTGGAAATCTCCGTCTGAGGAGAAACTCACTGCCTAGCGAAGACAGAAGGATAAACGTGGAAATAAGAGCGTCAATTTTAAGCCATCGCTAAAATAAACTAACCATAAACACAACTCTCAGAAAAAAGTACTCTCAGAAAGCGGCACACTTAAAAAGCTGTAATAAGAACCAGCACATTTAATTAAACATCAGCTGTCAAAGATTCTCCATTCAATGTCGTCAAACCCAAGAGAAATAATTTACTTACAGACATTGAAAATAAAGTTTAAACAGTTTAGTTTAATCAAACTTCAGCAAAAATATTGTATGTAGGAGTTATAAAGTGTGGTTTCCTACATTCTTCAAAATATCTTCTTTTGTGTTCAGCAGAATAAAGAAACTCAAAGGTTTGCAGGGACAGTCAGTAATGTGGTAATGCTCATTTCTGAGTGAACTGCCCCTTTAATATCCAGCATCAGAGTAGGCATGGGCCGGTATAAGATTCTGACGGTACGATAACCTTGGATAAAGATATCACGGTTTGACGGTATTGTGATTACTGCTCTAATATGTGTTCGTTTTAAATGTCTGGGTAAAAACTACAACTTTCCCCCATTTAAACACAACATATTTCATTTTGAGAAACATTTACAATATTTTGGAGCAGTGAACATGTCAGGCTGAATAATTTAGATGAACGATTGACTTCTGCTGTCTTCATGAGTTTCTAAAACACTGATTTCTGTACCATTTAAATGGGAATCTTTGGATATCTCAAAAAAAAGGAAATAAAGAAATCGTACACATACCTTGGGAACGGTACAGCAGAAAACCTTGACTTTTCCAAACCGCGGTAAACCTTGAAAACGGTTATCATCCCATGCCTACATCAGAAATAGGTTCAGTCTGTCCTCCACACTACACTGACGGAGCCTTTCCACAAGACTGTTATGACGCGTTTAACGCTCATCAGCATCTTAAATATGAAAAAGTTTTTAATATTTAGACTTAAGTACATTTACAGCGCTCAGCATAAATGAGTACACCCCACTACATTTGTCATAAACCCTTAAGTTTCCTTTCAGAATCAACATTTTCTATGAGATACTACACTACAAAACACACCACAACTGTGAGCCACTGATGGGTTTTTGATGGTGGGTTTTCTTTTAAGCCCATGTTGCAAAAAGGAGTACACCCCAATTATAGTCTTAGGAGAAGAGCCACAGGTAAAGCCGCGGTCACACTGGACTTTTCTCCCCATAGAGTTCCACTCATACGCACACGAATGCGGCAGACCGGAAACACAAGCTCGTGTGACATGTTTCGCAGTTTGCTGCGATGCAAAGTTCAAGCTTGGTGAACTCTGACCAGTGAAATCGCATCACGTGATTCCGTGAGACCAATCGAAGATCAAAACATGACCTCTCTGGACAGAAATGTGAAATATGGACCAATCACTCGCTTTTTTAATGTCTAATCATCTTGTTTAATCCCGCCCCATGACAAGATTTCACAAGCTCAAACTCTAGTGTGACCGCAGCTTGAGACTACAAAATTCTAATGAACAGGCATTCAACCACAGGTGAGTCTAATGATTCATTTAAGAGGTGTCCAGCAGACAGGAGACTACACAAGGGCATTGCTTGACAAAGAAAAGCCCTTCCCATTTCATGCTGTCAGCGATGGCTCCCCATGGAAGAGAAATCTGAGAAGAAAGTTGTGGAAGTGCAGCCATCTTACAGAGACGTCCAGGCCGTCCGTGGAAGTTAACATCTGGACAGGAGCGTCTTCTAATGAGAAGGGTTGAAGAAAATCGCCACGCAAGTTCACTGCAGTTAGCTAAAGCCAAACTGGAGTGACCGTTTCCCGTGACACCATATGGCGCACACTGCCGAGGAATGGCATGCATGGGTATCGTCCACGAAGGAAGCCTCTCCTAAAGCCCATGCACAAAAAAGCACGCCTAGAATTTGCTAGGGCCCATCCTGGAAAAGATGAAGACTACTGAGACTCTATACCAGGGGTGTCAAACATACGGCCCGCGGACTGGATCAGGCCTGCAAACGGGTTTAATCCGGCCCGCGAGATGATTCTGTAAAGTATAAAAATAAGATGCAAATTTTAAATAAAAGAAACTGCTGTTCCAATTGTGTCCACTGGATGGCGCGATTGCAAACTGTTAATTTCATCCGATCCAGAAGCCTGAATCAGCGTCAGTGTGACAGCCTTCTCAGAGAGAAAGACCACATCTATGCCCTGCCATACCACACTGAGGTGTTCTCACAAGGAAACGCAACGATTTCATGTTTGGTCTTTTTAGTGGCTTATTCGTATGAGTTCAGTCGTACAAAAATGTACGATATAAAAAAAGGAGGCGTGGCACCCAACCACACCCCTAAACCCAACCGTCAATGGTGGATAAGCAAATCGTACTAAATTGTACGAATGGGATCGTACGAATTCATATGAATTAGCCACTAAATCAAAAAGTTACGAATTGCCGTGAGATCGTGTTGTCTTTAGGCTCCAGCTTTGTTTTATGTTGATCGTATTAAAACAAAGAAAACAATCTGAAGTTGTTGTTTTTAAGTTATATATACCATGATTTTACCAGTCTGGCCCACTTGGGAATAGATTTTCCTCCATGTGGCCCCTGAGCTAAAATGAGTTTGAGACGCCTGCTCTATACTCCGGAGTTATGAGACGAAGATCATGGTTTTTGGTTTTAAACTGTATGGCGTCGTAAAGGTGAAGATTTCAAAGACAAATGCATGGTGCCTACAGTGAAACATGGTGGTGGCAGTGTCCTTATGTGAGGCTGCTGGTGTTGGGGAGCTGCATTTCATTGATGGTATCATGAAGTCAACAATGAACTGCTCTATACTGAAGGAGAAGATGCTGCCATCACTCCGTGCACTTTTCCAACACGACATAATCCAAAACACACATCTAAAGCTACTGTTGCATTTCTGAAGAAGAACAGGGTGAAGGTGATTGAATGGCCAGGTATGTCTCCTGATCTGAACCCAATCGAACACCTGTGGGGAATTCTGAAGCGACAAGTTGAGCATCCCTCTCCATCCAGCATCCAGGCTCTAAAAGAGGTTGTTCTTGAAGAATGGACAAAGATAGATGCTGCAATATGTCGCCAACTTGTTCATTCCATGCCTAGAAGACTGTTGCAGGGTGTATTCATTTTTGCTTCAACCAATTTGAGTAAAACTGAAGATGTTGTGGTTTAAGTTAGATTATTAACCTTAATTTCTGGTTGTGGAGTTAAATAAGTGTTGAATAAAACTCAGCCTTGTGAAACGTTTGGAAATTGCTCTTTTGTTCATTGAGCTACTGATTAAATTCATACTTTTTAAAGCGGGCGTACTCATTTCTGCTGAGCTCTGTATGTGTATTTCTGTGTGTATTATATCATCTCTGCATCACATGACAGTAAGCGCATTCCCGCGTGTGTGTGAGGTGTGTGTAGTGCAGTGTGTATGTGCGCAGGACAGTAAATCTGACATTATTCTCTCCTCTGGCTGCCGTTATCAGTCTCACACTATTGTTCTCCTCTTCTGAAAGTCTTGATAACACCATCCTGGAGTTTCTCTCTCGTTATTTCAGCTAATAGGATTGTAAATGAATGATGTGTTGTGCTCTCGCATTCACTGCACTCTGAGTTTACACACTATGACCACTGCCGCTGCTGCACAGGAGAAACACACGTGGAAAGACTCCACTGAGATAATTAAAGCCGGGTCAGTGTTCCCTCAGCAGTGTCCAATGTAGGTGACGGGGATTGAACAGAGTCAGCCAAACCTCCAGCGACAGACACACAGGTCCGAGTCTCTGCAGCAGAAATGCAGAATATTCTGATCGTCACTGCAGGTTCTTGAGGATGCGTCCGTAGCGGTAGTCGTACACGTGTCGGCACAGGTACACCAGCTGCGGGTCCACGCCGGCGGGCACGGTTCTGTGATTAGGAACAGAGCCAGCGGAGCAGCGAGGCACCAGTGGCACACGCTCACACACACCCTCCACACCACGCCTGACCAGTGCACAAAACCTGCAGAAACACACACATCTGTGGATTACTGATCAATTATTATCAGTTACTGATTATACGGCTAATGTAATCATTTGAATTACTTCTGAACTGTAATCAGTTACTTTAAATTACATGATGAGCTGTGTAGGCAGTAATATATGATGGACATCTGATAGATGACACATTTATGGTAATGTAAACGGAGTACTTTTGGACTACTTTTGCGCTAACCCTTATTCACTGAAGCAGGATAATCTAGTGTTTGGACAGAAATAAATGAAATCTCTCCATTGTTTCTGATCATCAAGAGCCTGGTAATCGTCTGTTTACGACACCGGCGCCCAAAAACACGGCGGCCCATCAGGCTAAATTGGATTTTTGTGCAGGATCGGGAGTGAAGATATCTTCTGAATGTGAACAGAAGCATAGCTGCTAATGGGGCCGTTCACATATCTCGTCTTTTGCGCACACGCATATGGAGCGCATATTCCCAGGCGCAGCAGTTGAAAACCGCAAGTCACGTGACAAGAACTGACCGAACAGCTTCATGCTTTGTAAGGAATACACACATTTCGGTAGACTAACTACCTCAGACAAACACAGAACAGCCAAACACTGCAGTGATTTTCATACTCTGGATGTCAATGGTTACAGGCAGGGCTTGACATTAACTTTTTTGATCACCAGCCAGTGTGGCTAGTAGTTTTTCAACATTACTAGCCACCTGCCATTTTCACTAGCCACAATTTTGATGATGAGAAAATATATTATATATGCATAAATTTGACTTTGGCAAGCTAAAATGACTTTAAAGTATTTTGTTATGTCCAGATGCCTCCTTGTTCATTTGACTTATTTTCTGTGTTGTGTATGAGCTTGCTCAGTGTGCATGAGCAAATGGGCTGTGGTTTCAGAGTGTCGCATTGCAATTAGTTTTATTTCACATGACTTTTCAGGGCTCAACACTAAGGATTTATCAATTTTCTCTCTGGCCACACCAAACTAATTATTTCCTTGCCACATTTTTTTATAATGTGTCAAAACAAGCAAAATATAGCTGCACAGCAACAAAAATGTTTATTTAAAAAAAAAAAACATTTAAAAACAATATTCTCATGAACCTAAAACTATGCACAGTAGCTAATCTGTCCAGGCTACAGGTCCCAGATCAGCAGTATACATAAAGGGAGAGTTAATCTCCTATTAAAGCAATGTTATTGTGAAGGATGATAATTAAACCATTAACAAAAATAACTTTAAGAAAAAAGATGAAAGTACGATAATAAAGGATGATCACACGCACACGGGCCCATTAATAATCTGTTCAAAGAGTGGTTAAAGCGAAAGTGGCAACCGCTGCTGCTTACAAAGCAAGACTGTGGGGGCACAAGCATTGCATATTTTCAGTCTATTTCCAAGACAACAAATCGCACCAGTTGCGTTTCCAGGGACGGTTGCTTCGCGCAAGGAAACGAGAGCGCGCAAGCGTTTAACACTCACGTGCATCACGTCAGCTGTGCGCGTGACACTAAAGCCCTTGAGTGAGTATCGCCTGTGTCTCACCGTGCGCCTGATCATCCTCTCATTCGGTATTGACCTGCTTTCTTTTGCTCGTGCGAACAGTTATTTTTGTCAGTCCTGCTGCTTCTTGATTATAAGATCACATTTGCACGCATATTGACAAATGGTTATACACTAATATTCTAATCTTTAGCGACGAGCCAGCACTGGCCATTTAAAAATCACTTTCAACCAGCCAAAGTGGCTAGTGGAAGCATCTATCTACCCCACCAGAGCTGAAATCTACCCGTATTTGGCGAGTGTTAATGTCAAGCCCTGGCTACAGGTATCCAGTTTTCTTCATGTCTTCTGTTGTGTTCAAAAGAAAAAGAAAAAAAAAGACAAACAGGTTTGGAAAAAGTGGATGATGAGAGAATTGTAAGTTTTGGGGGAACTATCTCTTTAAGTCTTTTAAATATGTCAAGCTGCTGTGATCAACCCATTGTGATGTTTCTCAGTGAATATTAAATCACTGAAAGAGCTGCAGTTTATTTTGTATTTTATAGGTTTATTTTATGTGTTTTAAAAGTAACTTCAGAGTAAAGTAATTAGTAATCCGATTACTTTTTACATTAAGTAATTAGTAATGTAATCAGATTACAATTTTCCAGTAGTAATCAGTAATTTGTAATCGATTACGTTTTAAAAGTAACTTACCCAACACTGAATATAGCTCAGTGTTAGTGTTTGCTGAGAGAAACGGTCAATAACACACCACACACACACATCCTGGACATGAACTGCATTTAGAAGACAGCGGCGTTACAGAAAACATCACTGCAGACGTCTCATATTTCATCAACACTATCTACTGTAACACACTCTGTCCCTGTAACACTCACAGTATTAATGAAGACATCACATAACAGCAACATTGCGAATGTGTGGAATCAGGAGCACTCATAAGCAGCGGGTTCATTCATTCATTCATTTTCAACCGCTTTTCCGGGGCCGGGTTGCGGGAGCAGCAGTCTTAGGAGAGAACCCCAGACTTCCCTCTCCCCAGACACTTCCTCCAGCTTCTCCGGGGGGATCCCGAGGCGTTCCCAGGCCAGCCGGGAGACATAGTCCCTCCAGCGTGTCCTGGGTCTTCCCCGAGGCCTCCTCCCGGTGGGACATGTCTGGAACACCTCCCTAGGTAGGCGTCCAGGAGGCATCCGAAACAGATGCCCGAGCCACCTCAGCTGACTTCTCTCGATGTGGAGGAGCAGCGGCTCTACTCCGAGCTCCTCCCGGGTGAAAGAGCTCCTCACCCTATCTATAAGGGTGCGCCCAGCCACCCTGCGAAGGAAACTCATTTCGGTTGCTTGTATCCGAGATCTTGTCCTTTCGGTCATGACCCAAAGCTCATGACCATTAGCTCCTTCTTTAACACAACGGACCAGTACACAGACCGCATTACTGCTGCCGCTGCACCAATCCGCCTGTCAATCTCGTTCCATCCTTCCCTCACTCGTGAACAAAACCCCAAGATACTTTAACTCCTCCACCTGGGGTAAGGACTTTCCTCCAACCTGGAGATGGCAAACCACCTTTTTCCAGTGGAGCACCATGGCCTCGGACTTGGAGGTGCTGATTCTCATCCCAGCCGTGCCACACTCTGCAGCAAACCGCTCCAGTGCATGCTGAAGGTCCATGTTCGATGAAGCCAACAGAACAACATCGTCTGCGAATAACAGAGATGAAATCCTGTGGCCCCCGACTGGACCCCCTCCAGCCCAAGGCTGCGCTTTGAAATTCTGTCCATAAAAATTATGAACAGAATTGGTGACAAAGGGCAGCCCTGCCGGAGTCCAACATGCACTGGAAACAAGTCTGACTTATTGCTGGCAATGCGAACCAAACTCCTACTCTTGTGTTAGGGATGAGACAGCCCTTAACAGAGCGCCTCTGACCCCATACTCCCAGAGCACCCTCCACAGAATGCCACGAGGGACGCGGTCGAATGCCTTCTCCAAGTCCACAAAACACATGTGGACTGGTTGGGCATACTCCCATGAACCCTCGAGCACCCTGGTGAGGGTATAGAGCTGGTCCAGTGTACCACGGCCTGGACGAAAACCGCATTGTTCCTCCTGGATCCTAGATTCAACCAGGAACCAAGCAGCGGGTTCATTATGAACACAAATAAACATTAAAGAAGGAGTCACATTACTGCCATTGTGTAACTAATGTGGAATCCACCAAACAGT
Source organism: Danio jaintianensis (assembly GCA_903798115.1). Classification (NCBI taxonomy): domain Eukaryota; kingdom Metazoa; phylum Chordata; class Actinopteri; order Cypriniformes; family Danionidae; genus Danio; species Danio jaintianensis. The sequence continues at coordinate 1,246,184 of CAIGQV010000843.1, read as the reverse complement.
AACTGCAGTCTGATTACAAGTATTGTAATTATCTTATATTTATCTCTATACAACAGTTCTCGAATCTGATTGGCTGATAGCCGTGCGATATTCTGCAATATCAGCACTCGTACAGCCTCCTCACCCTTCTGTATTACTCCGCCCACATAGAGTGACAAGCAGAAGAGTAAACTCACTACAGTTTGACAAATATTGCAGCTGTTGGACATCATAACGTACTTCTGAGGCTTTCTTAGGTGAGAATGTAGTTGTTTAGATTGCAACTATGCAGTTTATTTATGATAGACAGATTTTAACATGTGATTGCATAATTTCGGAGATTCAGTGCATCTGCGGCCATCAGCCTGTCATACTGAGCAAAGCAAAGACATTGATGGCGACAGAGATCGCATAATAAGTCCTTAGGGGAGAAAAACAGCTGATCAAATCATTATAAAACAGGTAAGAGACACTTTAAGTCGATCTCTCTTTTGTATGCTGTAGTGCTGTATTTATACCACAGTAATCTGCTAGTGTTTGCTTTGCTTTGGCTTTTTCAGGGTTAATTATTGTGATCTCCTGATTGCAGCAGAGAAATACTGGGAAATCTCTGTAGACTGATGGTATTTCATGCCGTTCAGCCTTATAATCTTAAAATGTGAGCAAAATCAGCTGTTTTGTCTTCACTTTAGACATTACGCTAGAGAATCATTCAAACACTAGCTCTACAGTGACGTTGGTGAATGAGCAGCGGTTTCTGCTGTTCTGACGTCAGCTGCAGATGTGAATGAACGGCGGAAGAAAGTAGTTCCTAATACAAAAGGGTTTTGAGATCAGTTTGATTTTATTTTTTATACACATGATTATGCCGTCGAACTGTTGTATAAACGCAATATCACACAAGTAGCAGTGCCATATGGCTGTATATCAGCACTGGTGGGACACTAAGCCAACGCATGCCTCCCACCAGTGCCGATATACAGCCACATCCCACTGCTACGAGTGTGATATTGCTCATATATATTTATTTCTGTATATCTGATTATTGCATAAGTGTATTTCTGACCTGCAGTACTGTGCTAGCGGCAGCACATAGCAGCGCTCCTCAATGCAGGCCACACTGTTCTCATCCTGATGCCGAGAGGCGAAGATCTCGTTCTGGAGGAAGAAACGTTCACTACTTTATCTCTCTGACACCTTATCAGACACTTGCACCGGTTTGTACATGTGCAGTGAACACTCTTAAAATCACTCCATATCTCTATAAAAACATGATGGTGAGGCTGGTGGGAGACTCTCCATATGCACCGCACACTTTACTCACACTCCATCGTTCAAGGGCTCGATAAGGATAAAGTGTTTACCTGTGAGTGAACCACACTATCATGCTGCTCTACTGGTTTTCTTCCAGCTTAAATGCCTCTATATCTTGCTCAATATGGCTCTGTCTGATGTAAAGTGCTTGTCTAGTCTGTCTCAGGTTGTGTGTATAGTTAAGTATGTCCAGTATATGTGTAGCTGTTAGATTACTGCTCTAGCATGTTGTGTAGAGGTTTAAAACAAGTCTTACATCCAGTGTTCAGAGCTCACCTCGCAGTGCACGCTGGGATCTCTGCCTCCTTGTGTGTGTTCTGGGCGATAGTACCAGAACAGACTCATCATCAGCTCTCCTGACACAACACACACACACACACACGCACGCACATTAATCGTCTAAGAAATAACTGAGATTTTGCGACTCATTGTCTGTTTCGTGGCTCATACAGGAATCTGATATATTACATAAACTGTATAAAAAATTACACACACACACACACACACACACACACACACACACACACACACACACACACACACACACACACACACACACACACACACACACACACACACACACACAAGAACACACACACTGAAACACACACACACAGAAACACACACACACGCACACACACACAAACACACAGAAACACACACACACATACACATACAGAGAAACACACACAAACACACACACACACACAGACACACAATCAATGTGGAGCGAATAAATAACACTATAAATCTCACACACTCCTCAGCTCCAGCAGTAATATTATGGGCTGTTGTGTGTGTGTGTGTGTGTTCACCTGTTCTAGGCTCCTCCCACAGGGCGGAGATCTTGGCCACGTACGGCAGGGTTTTCTTGCGCGGTCCAGACTTCAGGAGCACCGTGTCTCGAACCCGGATCAGCTCTCCGTCCCGCTGCACGCTATCATAACACTGCCGGAGGACTGTCTGCTCATCGCCCTGCAGAACACACACAACCACACACACACACACATTTATTTATCTTATGATACAAGCTGGGCTGTATATATGTTATATAAATGTGCAGTAACTGATGGTGCAGCACTGACCGCCATGAACAGCTCCCTCTGTGTGGACGCTCCTACTGGCCTCCAGCCGTTAGTGTGTGGTCTGCGGCTCGGCCTGCGCCTCGGAGCGCCCACTGCTGGACGGGGTCTCCGAACGGAGCGGTTGTGGCCCAGCGTCAGCGAGGGTTTGGGGTTTAGAGGACACTCTCTGGTGGACGGGTTCACCCGGGGCATGCTGGGACATCCTGGAGGAAGCAGGAGCGCAAGAGCGTCTGGAGGAACCTCTGAAACAGCACAATACCACACCTTAGCAGCAGCACACCACCAGCGCTCCGTATGTTATTACAAGAGGAGATATTTTTTATTTCAATCTGTCAAAATAGCACAAGATTATCCTGCTTCAAAAAATAAGCGTTAGCGCCAAAAAAGTTATCTAAATGTAATCCAGAAGTACTCTGACCATAAACATGTACTCTAACAGATTACACTACTGACTACAGTTCATAAGTAACTGCATTGTAACTGAAAGTAACTGTGAGTAATCCACCAGCCCTGGTGTTATTAACTGTACAGGTCCTACATAGTCTGTGTCCTGCACCTGTTCTGCTGGAGCGTCCGCAGGTGGAGCAGCTGAAGGAGCAGGAGCAGGCCGTCTCGGGGAGCGTCTGGAAGGTGTAAGGGAGTCTGCCAGCCAGGCAGAGACAGCAGTAGGAAGCGTGCGGGAGTCCTGTGGTGGGCAGCAGTTTGGAGCCTGAGACCCTGTGGGTGCAACAGTGTGTGTGTGTGCAGGGCAGGGGCCGAGCCACTGCTGTGGACCCCGGGTGGGAGATGTGGATGTAGTAGCAGGGCTCGGCACACAGGCACGGGTGACCGAGGGCCAGCGGAGGAGCCGGGAGCACACAATCATGCCTGACCGACGCCACAGGCTGCTCCTCGCCCACCGGATACGCCTGCTGGCGGAGGAACAGCGGCAGGTGGTGGCAGATCTCCACTGCGCCCCCTGGAGGACAGCAGCAGCACTGACCCCGCTCCACATGCTCCTCCTTTACTGTTACCGCCCTGATAGTAGGAGTCTAGGGGAAGAGAGTAAAGGTTATTGCACACTCAATCTGAACTTTTCGTCCGTAATTTTTGCATGTTAAAAACTAAATTCGACCTCATGTTGTGTCAATCATACTGACACACTGCCTCCAAAACTTGAGGACAGGTAGAGAGCACTGAAGGTGGAGAGACTGGGGAACAACGCACACTGTGTAGGGGACGTGTCAGTCAGAACACAGACTATGCATGGAGCTCTTCTAACAAGCTGCTCATCTACAACCCCAAATCAGAAAAGGTGGGGACAGTATGAAATGCAAATAAAAAGAAAGTGGTGATTTCTACATTAACTTTGACTTGTGTTTCACTGCAGACGATACAACAAACATTATTAATGTGTTCCTCATCATTTATATAGTTTTTTTATAAACACATACTCCAATTTTGGTTCCTGCAACACATTTCAGAAACAGCTGTATCAGTAAAGCATTTCCCACTCTGTAATGTTGCCGTTCCTTTTCAAAACCCTTAAAAGACGTTTAGGGACTGAAGAAGTGTTTCCTTTTGGCTCAGTACAGTTTTCACTGGCATTTGTGGATGTAACTCTGTATTGTGGTACTTGACAAATGTTTGTCGCAGTAGTCCTGAGCCCATGTGGTGATTTGGCTTATAGATGAATGAGGATTCTTGATGCAGCTCCGCCCTTGTCCTTTACGCACTGAAACTCCTCCAGATTCCTTCAATCTTTTAATGATGTTCTGCACTGTTGAAGGTGAAATATCCAAATGTCTTCCTCTCTTTCTCTGAGGAACATTGTTTTAAAACATTTCAATCATTTTCTCACGTATTTGTTGGCAAACCGGCGATCCTCGGCCCATCTTTGCTCCTAAAGGACTAGACCTTTCCTGATGCTGCTTTTGTACCTGATCATAATCACAATCACCTGTTGACATCACCTGTGTCTCATTACTTCACCAGTTCACCTGATTACAGCCCTAAACTGCTCCTGCAGCTGTTTCTGGAGTGTGTTGCAGGTCTGAATGACAGGAGAGGATGGAGATTTACTAATGAAATCAAGTTGACCAGACAAAACATCACATATTGTGTGTTCATATTGTCTGCAATCAAACACAAGTCAGAGTACATCTAGAAATCACTTTCTCCCTTTATGTGTGCTTTCCATACTGTCCAAACTTTTTCTGATTTGGGGTTGTAAATCAGCTATGTTAAATAAGCTTCAATGTGGAGGTCAAATCCATTAAGGGCGCATATATAGTGTGTATCAATGCACCCTGATTTTCATGGTGCATTGTGGAACTTTTCACGAACGTTTCAGTGCACTGGAAGAATTTTGCAACTGAGAAAAGCCCTAAAAATGACTAATACCCTTATCAGTGCACTGAGTAGTAAACAAGGCTGCTGATTGAGACGCACCCAATGAATAATCCAGCAATACATTCACACTACTATGGAATGACACACCACCTTGATTGGATATCCCAGCATGCTGTGCGGCTGGTATCCTGGTTTATCCATGCAGTGATCGTCCTTGAATGTTAGTGCAGACTCAAAGCTCCTGCCCTTGCACACTACACAGACACTCTCCTGATGGGATGGCTGCCGGCAGAGCTTCTGGGCCCTCCGCATGCTGGCTTTCCCATCATTCCCGGCTCTGGGTTTAACATCATTCCCGGCTCTGGGTTTCCCATGATTCCTGGTGGCACAGACACTCCTGTGGTGTGCTGATGGTGAGCTGAGCTTCAGGAGTGCTGCGGCGTTCAGTCCAGCCAGGCGTCGGGGAGTGGGAGAACACAGGTCCACATCCGGCTGCATCTCCATCATCTCCTGGCTGACTTCAGGCCTCCTCCAGCTCTTCTTCTGGGACTCTTCAGGCCTCCTC
>CAIGQV010000843.1:1131898-1147522 GCA_903798115.1 Danio jaintianensis | reverse complement strand
AAAGACCCTCACACACACATTTATATCTGCAGACCAACATTAATGACACAAAGACCCTCACACACACATTTACATTTGATCAGCATCTGAGAGAAACTACAGCACTGAAACGCAGCGCACACACACACACTCACACTCACTACAGCTGAACACAGCACAGTTTAGCAGCAGTTATTAGTATCAGTTATAAAGTTTATCCTGCTCAGTTTTTGTGTGTGTAAATTAGAATCACATAAGGTTAATCATATTTCTTTCTGAGCATAATGTCTATCCTTCATCAGACGTTTTGCTGGATCAGTGTGTTTCCCCGACTGGTGTGTTTGTGTTTGACGCAGCTTGTTTGTGCTGATTGAACATGTCGTGATGCTGGAATCTGCTGATTTGCTGTCTGTGTGGGCTGAATCAGGCTTTAGATGTTTAAATGATGTTATAATATATTTAATTGTCACGGTTCAGAAAACTCTCACGTTTAACATTCCCGATGTGTTTGCCAAATGAGAGAATGGAAAATCCCCTTAAGCGAAATCTGAAAAACACTTTTGACCACAGTGTTGGAGCGAGTCCCAAAACACACTTTCAGCCAATCAGCAGCAGAGGGCGGGTCTAGTGGAGATGTGGAGAAGAGAGCACTCAGTGGCATTAGCAGATCTAATATATATATAGAGAGAGAATGAAATCAGACACCAAGGTTGCTTTGTTTCACACAACTTATATTTGTTGACCTTTTCTGAATATAGTTGTGTCTGATTTTCTCTTCGCTGTTCATTTGTAATCCTATCGTGGTGTTCTTCAGCTATAATAGATATAGATATTAGTGGTCAGTTTCTATAATGTGATATGACATGTAGCATTTTGATTTTGTTCATGTTCATTAATAAAGTTCAGAGATCAGTTCAAACCTTCCTGAAGTAAAAAATTCAAATGTTGTTCACTGTAATGTGCAAATAAGAAAAAATTATATTTATATTTATTGGCTAGTATATTAACTAGTATATTATATTATCGGCCTCCAGATCTAAGAGTTATCGGTATCATTACCAGTCAGGAATTCCACATCTGTGCATCTCTAATTGACATATTAACACACTTCAGCCGCATTTCCCACTGTAAACCATCTTTTATCCAATCAACAGCATATATATATATATATAATCCACCGCAGCTCATTCATTCATTCATTCATTCATTCATTTTCCTTCTGCTTAGTCCCTTTATTCATCAGGGGTCGCCACAGCGGAATGAACTACCAACTTATCCAGCATATGTTTTACACAGCGGATGCCCTTCCAGCTGCAACCTATCACTGGGAAACACCCATAGGCAAGGCAAGGCAAAGTGCTTTACATAAACAGAAATAAAAGAGACAACTAAAAAAAAAAAAAAAAAAAAAAAAATATATATATATATATATATATAATAATAATAATAATAATAATAATAATAAAATAAATTAATAAAAATAAAATAAAAACAAATAATATAAAAACAGGTAAAACAGATTAAAATGCGTTAAAACAGGTTATAAAAGAGTGAAAAATAAAAGAAAGACATAATAGTGCAATCTGTGGGACGTAGCACAGTGCTCATTCAGTAAAGGCACAGCTAAACAGATGTGTTTTCAGTCTTGATTTGAATGTACCTAATGTTGGAGCACATCTGATCATTTCTGGAAGCTGATTCCAGCAGCAGGGGGCGCTGTCAGTAGCTGAAGGCCGATTCACCCTGCTTTGACTGAACCCTTGGAATTTCTAGTTTATATGATCCTAAAGATCTGAGGGATCTGTTAGGTTTGTATTCAGTGAGCATATCTGTGATGTATTGAGGTCCTAGGCCATTTAGGGATTTATAGACAAGTAGTAATATAAAATATAATAATAATCTTCTATGTGAAGCTGCTTTGACACAATCTACATTGTAAAAGCGCTATACAAATAAAGATGAATTGAATTGAATAGTAATACTTTAAAATCTATTCTGAATGTAACTGGGAGCCAGTGTAAAGACCTGAGGACAGGTGTGATGTGCTCTGATTTTCTGCTTCTGGTCAGAATCCTGGCAGCAGCGTTCTGGATGAGCTGTATATGTCTGACTGTGTTTTTGGGAAGTCCAGTGAGGAATCCATTACAGTAATCCACTCTGCTGCTGATAAAAGCATGAACAAGTTTCTCTTAAGTCCTCACTGGAAACGAAGCATCTAATTCCTGCAATGTTTTTGAGATGATAGTGTGCGGATTTAGTTACTGCTTTGACATGACTACTGAAACTCATATCTGACTCCAGAATCACACCAAGATTCTTGACCTTATTTTTTGTTGTTTGACCCTTAGAGCCAAGGTATTTATTCACCTTGAGAACCTCATCTCTGTTCCCAAATGCAATGACTTCAGTTTTCTCTTTGTTTAACTGAAGAAAGTTTTGGCACATCCAACTGTTCATTTCATCAATGCATTGGCAGAGGGTGTCAGTGGGGCTGAAGTCATTAGGCAGTAAGGTTAAGTAGATCTGAGTGTCATCAGCATAGCTGTGGTAGGAGATTTGGTTCTTTCTCATTATTCATCTCAGTGGGAGCATATAAAGGTAGAACAGGAGAGGTGCCAGAATTGAACCTTGTGGGACTCCGCATGTCATGGGTGTCCACCTTGACCTATGGTCACCTATACTGACATAGTAACCTCTCCCTTCAAAGTAGGATCTGAACCATTTGAGGACCATCCCAGACAGCACAACCCAGTTTTCCAGCCTATCCAGAAGTATGCTGTGATCGACAGTGTCAAACGCAGCACTGAGATCGAGCAATACCAGCACTGTTAGTTTGCCTGCATCTGTATTTAGGCGGATATCATTGATTATCTTTATAAGGGCACTCTCTGTACTATGATGTGCTCTAAAACCAGATTGAAAATTGTCTAAACATCCCTTGGAGCTTAAGAACGTGTTAACCTGGTTAAAAACAACTTTTTCAATGATTTTGCCAATGATTTGGAAATTTGAAATTGGCCTGTAGTTGCTCAATAGGCTGTTATCCAGGTTGCCCTTTTTCAAGAGGCGTTTAACAACTGCAGTTTTAAGTGAGTTTGGGAAAGTCCCTGAGAGAAGTGAAGCATTTACCACTTTTAGGAGATCCATTTCTAGACAGTTGAACACCGTTTTGAGGAATGATGTGGGGAGTGTGTCAAGACTGCAGGTTGATGTTTTCATAATTTGCACAGTCTCTTGTAAGATTTTAAAATCAATTGCCATGAAATCAGACATACTGTCTGATTTCTTAAGGTGTGGTTGAGCTTGTCTGACGTCGACACAACTTGGCTGATTGGATGAGCTAAATGCCTTTCTGATATTATAGATCTTGTCAGTAAAGAAAAGAGCAAACTCATTACATTTGCTTTCAGAGAGTAGTTCACTGGGAATCCTACCGGAACCATACACACTCATTCTCACACACACTCATACACTACGGCCAATTTAGTTCATCAATTCCCCTATAGCGCATGTGTTTGGACTGTGGGGGAAACCGGAGCACCCGGAGGAAACCTACGGCAACACGGGGAGAACATGCAAACTCCACACAGAAACGCCAACTGACCCAGCCGGGACTGGAACCAGAAACCTTCTTGCTGTGAGGCCACAGTGCTAACCACTGAACCACCGTGCTGCTCCCCCACCACAGCCTATTAGCATATAAACGTGACAAGAACACGCCTCTGGTTTTCACATTTTATTTTACACAACGTAACATGTCTGTATGCAGTGTCAGTAGTATTTCATAAAACAAAGAAATATACAAGTCGTAGTATCATCTTACTATATGCATGAAACAGTATTTAATTTGTGCTTTAAAAAAAACATCGTCCGTCCCATCCAGCCTCCATTATAATGTGCTCTCCAGAACCCACTCAGATTGGGACAGCGAGGATTTCCCGCTGCGCTGGTTTGCGCTGTCCATCTGCGGGATGTCTCCGCCGCTCATGGATAGGCTGCGTTTGGAGCGCTGCAGTGCGGCGGAGGGATATGTAGCGCTGGGATTGGTGGGCTGTTTGCAGGAGTCCACGTTCAGGGAGTGTCGCCGGCTGACCCGTACGCAGCCCACCGGCACCGTCTGGTAGTGGTGCAGACTCTGTAGCTGCGCTCGCCGCGAACCTGGAGTCACCATGGTAGAATAAGCGCGGACGGCAGGACGTGCTTTAGCCGAGTTGTTCTTATTGGTGTTTTCGGGCTCTACATTGATCTGTGTGTCAGCGCTGTGGCGTAGCGGACTCGGGGACGCCGGGTGCCAGCTGTGGGTTCCTGCAGATGTGCTGACGGTGCAGTCGGGAAACGCAGGTTTTGAAGCTCGCGCTGATTCGTTTTGCGGCGACACCTTCCGACATGCATCGCGCTCCAGTCCCAGAACCTGCTTGGACATGGACTTGATGACGCCGCAGACTTGTAGCGTCTCGGACTGCGAGCGAATAACACCCAGCTCGACTCCTTTCTCAGCGCCATCCGGCTGGCAGATTCGATAGCGCACAATGAGGAAGATGATGAAGGCCAGCACGGACGCCACGATGACGCCGCCGATGATGACTACGATGGTGCCACCCAGGAACTGCGACTGCATGAAGTGGCAGCGCATGTACTGCGGGTCGGTGGAGAAGTGCACGCAGCCCACCACGCGGGTCGCTGTGAGCGTGGTCAGGGCGTCGTCGTAGATGGCCAGAACACACAGGTCGTACATGGTGCCCGCCGCCAGATTGTTAACCATGATGCTTTTACTGGTCGGAGGAATCATTCTGCGAAGAGACCAAAAAAAACTATCAGAAATTAAAAACAAATACTGCATACTGTAGTACAGTGTTTCCCAACCCTGTTCCTGAAGGCGCACCAACAGTACTTATTTTCAACCTCTCCCTAATCAAACTCATCAGAACACCAGAAGAGACTCCAAAACCTGAAGTCAATGGGTCAGATCAGGGAGACATCCAGAATATGTGCTGTTGGTGTGCCTCCAGGAACGGGGTTGGGAAACACTGCTGTAGTTAACACTGGGAATGAAGTCATTCAGTACAAGTGAGTCATATGAGTTGTACATTAAACACAGCCTCACACTTTGTTCTGATTCTCTAAAATGAACTGAATCATATGAGTGATTTGTTCATGAATTAATCATGAAAAATATCAAAGCATTTTCCCAAAATATGAGTCAAAATAAAATTTGTCAGCAAAGATCATCACATTTGCTAAAACACGGAGAAAGCTGTGGCCAAATTAAGACTCAAAATCAGCCCAGAGTGGATGAAAACGACCCAACAGCACACAAGGGGTAAAATACCACCTCACACTGTTGTTCTGATTCTCGTAAAAGAGCTGAATCATATGACTCGTGTGTTCAGGAATCAAACTACAGTCATTGTGCTGAGGTTTTCTGAGTACATACTGTAGAAGGAATTTTCCTATTATCAGCATCTTGCCTGTGAATAAAGCAGTCTTACCTGTAGACTAAGGAGTCATCGTAAGTGCCGTTGTACTGGACCTGGAACATCCGGATGCCGGGAATATTCCTCTGGAAGTTGAACTTGACGAGAGCTGAAGATGCGGTGATTTCGGAGATCAGCACCCTCTTCTCCTGCCCAACCTTAGTGTTCCCTATGGAGGGCCCTCCATCTGCAGTCTTGGCTGAGGTGGCGATGTCTGAAGAGCCTGGGTCCGGCTCCGGGGCCAGGCTGGTGTCGTTGGTGAAGTGTGGGAGTTTAGTGATGAGCAGATCCACCGTCTGCTGAGCCTCTCCGGACGGGTTGGATGCCACGCAGGTGAAGGAGCCCGAATCCTTCACTGTACTGATCAGGATCTCCAGCGTCCCGTCAGTGTGCACTGCAGTACGGCTGGAGTTGAACACCAGCTTCCCGTCAGGGGCCACCCAGTGTATGACGGGGTCTGGGTCCCCGCGGGCCTTACAGCGCAGAGACACTTGCTGGCCCTCCAGCGCACGCGTCTCCTGTGGGCAAACATAATCAATAACTTGTGATAATGACGGGGTTGGGAGAGTTACTTCCTCAATGGCATACAGTATACAGTGCATCCGGAAAGTATTGATAGTGCTTCACTTTTTCCACAATTTTTTATGTTACAGCCTTATTCCAAAATGGATTAAATTCATTTATTTCCTCAACATTCTACACACAATCCCCCATAATGACAATGTGAACAAAGATTTTTTGAAATTGTTGCAAATTTATTACAAATAAAAAACCTGTAAAATCACATGTACATCAGTATTTACAGCCTTTGCCGTGAAGCTCTAAATTGAGCTCAGGTACATTCTGTTTCCACTGATCATTCTTGAGATGTTTCAGCAGCTTCATTGGAATTCACCTGTGGTAAATTCAGTTGATTGGACATGATTTGAAAAGGCATACACCTGTCTATATAAGGTCCCAGGGTTGACAGTGCATGTCAAAGCACAAACCAAGCATGAAGACAAAGGAATTGTCTGTAGACCTCCGAGACAGGATTGTTTTGAGGCACGAGGCTGGGGAAGGTTACAGAAACATTTCTGCTGCTCTGAAAGTTCCAATGAGCACAGTGGCCTCCATCATCCGTAAGTGGAAGATGTTTGGAATCACCAGGACTCTTCCTAGAGCTGGCCGGCCATCTAAGCTGAGTGATCGGGGGAGAAGGCCTTTAGTCAGGGAGGTGATCAATAACCCGATGGTCACTCTGTCTGAGCTCCAGCATTCTTCTGTGGAGAGAGGAGAACCTTACAGAAGGACAACCATCTGTGCAGAAATCCACCAATCAGGCCTGTATGGTAGAGTGGCCAGACGGAAGACATTCCTTAGTAAAGGGCACATAGCAGCCCGCCTGGAATCTGCCAAAAGGCATCTGAAACAAAATTCTCTGGTCTGATGAGACTAAAATTGAACTCTGTAGAGTGAATGCCAGGCGTTACGTCTGGAGAAAACCAGGCACCGCTCATCACCAGGCTAATACCATCCCTACAGTGAAGCATGGTGGTGGAAGCATCATGCTGTGGGGATGTTTTTCAGCAGCAGGAACTGGAAGACTAGTCAGGATAGAGGGAAAGATGAATGCAGCAATGTACAGAGACATCCTGAATGAAAACCTGCTTCAGAGTGCTCTTGACCTCAGACTGGGGCGACGGTTCATCTTCCAGCAGAACAATGACCCAAAGCACACCGCCAAAATATCAATGGAGTGGCTTCACAACAACTGAGTGTCCTGAATGTCCTTGAGTGGCCCAGCCAGAGCCCAGACCTAAATCCTATTGAACATCTCTGGAGAGATCTGAAAATGGTTGTACACTGTCGCTTCCCATCCAACCTGATAGAGCTTGAGAGGTACTGCAAAGAGGAATGGGCAAAAATTCCCAAAGACAGGTGTGCCAAGCTTGAGGCATCATATTCAAAAAGACTTGATGCGAATTGCTGCCAAAGGTGCATCAACAAAGTATTGAGCAAAGGCTGTGAATACTGACGTACAGGTGATTTTTCAGGTTTTTTATTTTTAATAAATTTGCAACAATTTCAACAACTCTTTGTTCACATTGTCATTATGGGGGATTGTGTGTAGAATGTTGAGGAAATACATGAATTTAATCCATTTTGGAATAAGGCTGTAACATAAACAAATGTGGAAAAAGTGAAGCGCTATCAATACTTTCCGGTTGCACTGTACATTAATAGTCAGTCCCTCCAGGATTTCACGAACACGCAACAAGAAATTTGTATACCATTATAACAATTTCCAGCTTAGGTAAATATCGTGAAAATAACATATACTGTGATAAAAGCTTTATTAATTAAACACAACATGAAAATTTGTATTCTGTCATAACCCTATTTGCAGCTTAGGTCAATATTGTGATAATTTCCTATACTGTATTAAAAACTTCATTAATTATTTGCAACAAGAAAATGTTATTTTGTCATAAATATTTGCAATTAAGGTCAGTATTGCGATAATACCGTTTACCGCGATAAAAGCTTTAATTAATCGCAACAAGAAATGTGTATACGTCATAACTATTTGCAGCTTAGGTCAATGTCGTGATAATATCGTATACTGTGATAAAAACTTCATTAAATAATCACAACAAGAAATTTGTATAGCGTCATAAATACTTGTAGCTGAAGTCAATATCTTAATAATACCGCATTCCGTGATAAAACCTTTGTTAATTGCAACAAGACAATTTTATACCGTCATGAGCCTATTCGCAGCTTAGGTTAATATTGTGATAATACCATATACCATGATAAAGTCTTTAGCAGTTAATCACAACAAGAAAAATGTATTCCGTTTCCGTCATAACAATTCGTAACTTGGTCAATATCGTGATAATACCATCTATAGTGATAAAAGCTTGAGCAATTTATATATATATATTTATACAGTCTTAAATATTTATAGCTTAGGTCAATTTAGTGTAGTGTTGTCATGATACTGAATATTGGTACCAATCAGTACTGATATTTTAAAAACGTCCATTTCCTGCTAACATTTAAGCACGTTCTTAAACACTGCTGATTGGCCGTTGTGTTCACGTGTTCAACAGAAATGACTGTGATTGGCCGTGAAGGTAATCAGTTCACAGTTCACGTGCAGACACAGATACACACACACACTGTATTGTTTTAAAGCTGTCTAGATCAGTGGATCCATCAGCAGATCGCTCGTGTATATCAGTTCATAGACAGACCAGCTGATCTACACGGCTTTAAAACACTCCAGTGTCCTTGTATCTGTGTTTGCACTCGGTGAACTGATGACCTTCACGGCCAATCACAGTCATTTCTGTTGAGCACTTGAACACAACGGCCAATCAGCACTGTTTAAAAATGCGCTCAAATGTTAGCGGGAAATAGACGTTTTTTAAATTTTAGTACCGATTAGTACCAATGATACTATTCAGTATTGTGACAACACTAATTTAGTGATAATATTGTATAGCGTGATAAAAGCTTCAGCAATTATTCGCAACCAGAATATGAGTATCCTGTGATGACTGTATACCTGTGAGTGTCGAGTGATGAGCGGCGGCTCGCACAGGAACTCCTCCTCAGAGACGGTCCAGAAGTATCGTCCGGCGAGGTGTTGCGGCGCAGCGCAGGTCTCCAGATCGTCCTCGCGTTGCAGCCGCCTCAGCCACAGCAGCTCGCAGTTACAGTGCAGCGGGTTACCCCCGAAACTCAGAGCGAAACTCGAGGACCCCAGGACCCCCGAGGTGGCCAGAACACCCGCCCGCTGGAAAACTGGATCCGGCGGCAGCTTGTGCAGCTTATTGGAGGTCACATCTAGCCGCTTCAGCTTCTGCAGTCCGGAGAACGTTCCCTCGGGGATGTGGTTGATCATATTGTGGTCCAGGTTTAGCGTGTGCAAGCTAATCATCAGCTGGATAGCGATCCATGGCGCGCCTTCCAGATTATTATATGACAAATCCAGTTCTTCCAGAGCCAGGAGGTCGTTGAACGCTCCGATGTGGATGTACATCAGCTGGTTGTTGTTGAGGTTCAGATGGTGCAGCTTGGACATGCCGCTAAACGTATCGTTCGTTATATGCGTCAGTCGATTACTGTCCAAATGGAGCGCGCGCAGGTTCTCCAGGTCGTTAAAAGCATGCGGTGCGACCGAGCCGATCGTGTTTCTGGAGAGCGTCAGGTCCACCAGTTTGGTCATGTTGGCGAAGTCTTTCCTCTTGATGCCCGTGATGAAGTTATCGCCCAGCCGGAGCTCCACGGTGCGTCTGTCGATGTTCGGAGGCACGAACAGAAGACCTTTTTTGTCGCACAGCGTGGCCAGATTCGGCGGCAGAACCTGGCAGATGCAGCGCTTCGGACATACTTGGATCTTTTGGGCTTTTAACGCCATTACGACAACCATCAGATAAACCAGTAGCGTCTCCATCTGGGTTCTGGGTGTTGGGGAACAGCCTGCGGAGGGAGAAAACAGAGCAGTGAGTGCCACAGACGTAATCCCAGAAATTAATGCTTGTTTTTAGGGATATATCATTATTATCGGAATATCGCAAAAATGTACATACCACGATATAGATATCACCAGTGTTGGGTGTAATTGGTTACAAGGTAGTCTAGTTACTGTAATTAAATTACTTTTCATTCATTCAGCTTAGTCCCTTTATTCATCAGGGGTCGCCACAGCGGAATGAACCGCCAACTATTCCAGCAAATGTTTTATGCAGCGGATGCCCTTCCAGCTGCAACCCAGTTCTGGGAAACACCCATTCACACACACACATACACTACGGCCAATTTAGTTCATCAATTCCCCTATAGCGCATGTGTTTGGACTGTGGGGGAAACCGGAGCACCCGGAGGAAACCCACGCCAACACGGGGAGAACATGCAAACTCCACACAGAAACGCCAACTGACCCAGCTGGGACTCGAACCAGCGACCTTCTTGCTGTGAGGCCACAGTGCTAACCACTGCACCTGCACCACTGACAATTCACTTTAAATGTGCACTTTAAATACTCGGATGATGCACTGATTCAACCCTTAAAAATAAGTGTGTAATGTTGAACAATCACGTAACGGAAAGGGTGGGGTTACAGATGAAGGGGCGGGGCTTCTGGTGAAGGGGAGGAGCTATCAGGTGCTGAGGTTTATTGTATATTTTGGATTGTGAAAGCAAAATTGTTCTACGTGAGTGATTATGGAGCCTCCTGATGGTGAATGCCGATGTTCTCACTACAGCTAATATTTGGTAGTTTGGTCATTTATTTCACTAAATTGCCTCTCTTAAACGTCACTTGGGAAATGCTTTGAATTTCCATTTATTAAAAACAGTTATTGTTCCATTTGGGATGACACTAAGGGTGCACTCACACTAGGTACAGTTGCCTTGAACAGTGCCGAAGCGCGCTTGTCCCCCCTTTCCTCTCCCCCAACAGCCTACACTCACACTGCATCTTTGCCTTCCGAGCCGGAGCACGCTTCCATGACTGATGATGCTCTGTTCAGTTTAACAGAAGAGAAAACGAACGAAAAAACGAAAACTAGAATTGAAAAAACATTTTCGCTAACTGAAATAATAATAAAAACAAGTTTTTAAAAAAACTAGAACTAAGTAAAACTGCATTGTGCTAACTGAAACTAACTAAAATTATAGCAAAAACATCCTTCGTTTTCGTCTTTGTAAATGTATTTAATACATAAGTCTTTTAGAAGTAAATCTATCTACTTTTACGCCAGGTGTTTGAGCCGTACGGCACCTCGGAGTCTGTAATCCTGCTGCCATTGGCCTCCAGTCAGGCGTCGCTGCTGCTCCCGTGACAAAAACAACGACTGGACATGACAGCAGCACGGTGACACATTAAATATGACGCGAGCAGACACTTAAAAGTATTAATTTAACACATTTGTGTCCAATAATGGGTTTTATTTCCGTATTAGTGATCCTGATCATGAACAAATCATTCAACTAGTTCACCAAATCGAACTAAATCATTTGAAGCGATTCGCGTCTCCATTAAGCACTTATCCACAAACTACTTACTTTTTAACATGCCTGATATCCCCTCTGACTCAAAGTAAACCAATTTACCAAGTTATTTAGTTATTAGAAAAGTACACAGAGATCAGATTTCATAATACTGCACATGCGTGATTCAGTGAACCGAACACAAACAGTACATGACAGTAAACTTGGACAACTGCAGCGCGGGTGAACCGAGGGATTAAATGAGAGGATCTGGAGAAATGTAAGTTTATTTCATAACAGAATATCGTAATGGAGTTTAAATAAGTGAATCATGCTTCAGTTGGGTTGCAAAAATTAATTTTAAGAAACTTTTCAGATCATGGTGATGTTTTAACTGACTGAAATTATGATTGCTGACTACATAATTTTGATATGTTGAGTCCAAACATGGGAGGATTGTCACGAAAGATCCAGTTCACAGAAAAGATCTGAACTTTCCATCACTGTGTATCTAACCCCAGAAGCAGCCTTGCACACATATTGAACTTAGGCCTGCTATCTTGTGGGCTGTGGTATTTAAATTTGAGGATGGGTAGATGTTAGTGTTCATGTGTGCTCTGAATACAGGTTTCAAAAATATATCTTTGGTTGAGTAATTATACAATATTCTGATGATTTTGTATCTAGCACCTAACAAATATTCTAATTTAGAAAGAAAACTAAAACTAACACTGAAACTAATTAAAACTAAACTAAAACTAACCAATTCCAAAATATAGAAACTAATAAATCTAGTAAATCGCCCTCTAAAAACTAATTAAAACTGACTGAATCTGAAAACAAAAAGTCAAAACGAAATAAAAACTAAAATTAATGGAAAATTTGAAACTATTATAACCTTGGTTTGCTGATGTGCAGCGAGGGGTTTGCGTCTTTATTAAACTATGACAGTTCGTGTTCATTGAACAGTAAGAATGATTAATAAATCCATATGAAACAGACCCTTAAAGTGACGTCGCATCTTCAGTTTCGGGCTCAGACGTGCTTTGCACTCACACTACAAGCATACCGCACCAAAGCCCAACCGAACTGCACTCTGGCACACCTCTTCCAACCGGGCCACAGGGAACAATGACGTTCATGTGTATTTTTATTAGTGTATTTATCTGTCCTCCAGAGGGTGCATTTTTAATAAACATTGAGAGCCTTAATGACAAATAAAATACAGTTTTCCAGCATCTGGCAACCCGGAGTGCTGAAATATACTTGTGTGAACTGGCAGTGGCTGGAGTTATAGAGATCACAACAAAGACAGACATTCTGACACTGAACGCACATGTACAAAGCTGATTAACTGACTTCAGCATTGCTTCTCAGATAAAGAAGTGTGTTTCTTAATATCTGCACACATATTATGGTATTTTTATGATTTAGAAGAGTCAAACACTGACACACAGCAGAATTAAAGCAGAATCTGCTCTCTAGTCATTGTAGTAGACACACACATGTGAAAGTGACCCTGCAGAGAGGAGTGGCGGATGCTGATTATGCTGGTTTTGTAGTATCTTTAATGCACTTTACACAAAGGTGATCATCTGACATTTCTCCTCCACCTCAGGCTGTTTTTGATATGATAATGTTGATCCTTTCATCTCTGTGTTTGCGGAGATCAAAGGCTCATCTGCTTGGAGAAACACACAGATATATTTATGTTTCTTCTTCTCCTCTCAGCCTGTGTTTACACTTCATGTGTTTTCTGGCAGGGCGTCTGTGGGCTCTTAAAATGGCAAACACTAACTTTTAGGCTTTAAAAAGTCTTCGATACACGAAAACACTGTGTTGTGGGTCTTACATCATTTTAAACAGGTCTTCATTTTCCTATTTTCCTGCACCCATTCAGTCACCAACAATACATCTCAATACAACAAAAGCTTTATATTTTATATATACTATGCTTTAATTAACAATAACAGTAACATTAGTTTAAAAGTTCTCCATGTATCCTGGACACGCGGTTGTGCATACATTTAGTTTATTATAGTTTTTAAGACATTTAAAAATATATATATTTTAAAGGAGACCTATTCTGCCTCTTTATACAAGCTGTAAAATGCGTCTCTGCTGTGTGTGTGTGTGTGTGTGTGTGTGTGTGTGTTTGGGCTGAGAAAAGCACACAGATAATGTTCTCTAGCTCTCTGAAACGGACCCTTTCAGGCTTTGATCCTAATCTTGGTGTTTTGGTGACTGTCGCTTTAACTTGAAATGAGATTTTAAAAGAGGGCGGAGCTACAGACGTCACCATAGCGACAGATGTAAAACAGCAGTGTGTGTGTTGTGAGTGCTGGTCAGGTGTGCATGTTGTCGTTGGTCAGTGTGTGCTTCATGCTTCTGTCAGTCTATGGAGACTCCTGTCGCTGTTCATCTAAAACTCCACATCTATAATCCTCTTAGTCTATGCTGACATTATCTTCAGCAGCTCAAACACTCTAACGGCTAATGGACAGACGGCTGCTTCTCACTCAGGGCTGCTGTTTATGCTAATGAGGGAGACTAGCGGGCGGGGCTTTCCCCCTCTGATGACATGTACAAAGGGAGAATGTCAATCAAAGTGTTTCTGCATCAAGTCTGATTAGAACAAATACAATTCATTCATGTTCAGCATTAGAGGCTGGAGATATTCACACACTACTGACACACACACTACTGGGGTTAAACACGTGTAAAAGTGAACACATTATTCATAATATGTTGCTAAAAAATAACTAAATTATATATTTTTGTTAATGAGGCAAGTAAAAAATCTTTTCCAACCGGGCCATTAGGAAAGCTCCTCAGCGTTTAGCCCTGTGTACGTCTGAAATGTCGCAAAACACACACACATGCACACACAGCCACAAGCGCACTTACACGAGTACACACACACAAATGCACACACACAAACATACACACACAGGTACATGCACATGCGCGCACACACGTGTTCACACAAGCGTGCACATGTGGAGCTACACACACACATGCAAACACACACACATTTACACACACATGCATTCACGCACACACGCAAACACACCCACTAGCATGCACACAATCGCACACATGAACGCACAAAAGCGCCCAAACACACTCGCATGCACACACACAAGTACACACATGCACATACACACACACCTGTGATCATCATTATAGTGATGCAGAAAACAGCACTGAGGTGTGCTTGTGAACACAGACCATAAAAGTGAACACACACACACACACACAGCATGCTGAACAGTAAAGCATGAAACACACAACATGAGCACACGCAAATTCATCTCTGTCACATGAAAAGGCCACTGCTTTAAATAACAGCAGATGCACTGCAGTAAATCTCCACTAGACCACTGAACACACACACACACACACACACACACACACACCATCAGACATTGTTCAGCAGATCCTCATATTAGAGTGATTTCTGGAGGATCATCAACACTGAATGCTGAAATACTGCGTTACACCACTGATATAAATGAGTTTACTGTATATAAAGATAGTTTTTTTGATCAGATTGATGCATAATTATGACTGAATAATGCTTAATGATTAATAATGCTTAATTATTAACATTTCTAATCATTTTCATATTTTTGTATTATCAAATGCAGAAGAGACTTATTTTTAATGATTTGTTTATCTTTTATCCTGCACTATTATTAAAATAGAACGCTGAGCAATTTGATTTCTAGTCATTTTAGTCAACAAAAATATGCACTGATGTTTATTAGATGACGAAAACAGAGATGAACAGTAACATCAGGATTATATATCATCTGGATTACTATAATCAGATTACACAAATCTAATACTTGTAATTAGAGTAAACGACTTTTCAAAACACTCTCAATCAGACTACAGTTACTTTTTGATGGATTACATGATTACACATTATTGACAATGATCATAATTCAGCGATTCTCCTTATTGAACTATTTTTTAGTAAGCTTTTTTCGGTGTGGAGGGTTTATATGATATTAATACCGTCATCTGCTAGTGTTCTTAGATTAAACATTCGAAATAGCTGTGAGATTATAGTACCGCTACACATTTCATCATGTAATTTATAACCAGTAACTGAGTGCAGTTCAAAAGTAATCTAAATGTAATCCAAAAATACTCTGATTAGATTACCATAAATGAGTAA
>CAIGQV010000843.1:1003277-1020898 GCA_903798115.1 Danio jaintianensis | reverse complement strand
ACACTCACGCAGAACAAACACACACTCACGCAGAACACTAACGCAGAACAAAGACACACTCACGCAGAACAAACACACACTCACGCACAACAAACACACACTAACGCAGAACAAACACACACTTGCGCAGAACAAACACACACGCGAGTACAATAAATGCACACTCGCGCAGAACAAACACACACACACAGAACAAACACACTCACGCAGCACAAACACACACTTGCACAAAACTAGCGCAGAACAAACACACATTCGTGCAGCAGAAACACACACCCGCGCACAACACTCACACTCATGCAGAACACACCTCTGGACTCCTGGAACTCGCTGGTGGTCTTTGGTTTCGATGCTGGTAAGTGAACCATTGTCAGGTTCTGATTGGTAATTGAGCTCAGTGTGACATCATCGCCTGAACACAGAAAATGTAACCATCAAACCATATATGAAATATAAACCTGCTTTCCAGATCATTTTTTGATCCATTTCCAGAAACAAGCTTCATAACTGATTTTTGAAGGATGTCCACAGAATATGTAAGGATATGAACTATGATCTTCTTGTCTCCAATGGTCTACAGTGGTGTTTTTGTGTTACCCTCACCCAGTGTTGTGTCGGGCGGGTCCGATGTGGATCTCTGGTCGTCAGATGCAGTGTGTTCAGTTTCTGTGGACTCTGCTGTGCTTGTGGATGCGCTGACAGACGGTCCGGCCGGCGTCACGTCCTCGAACGGCTCGAAAATCAGAGGAAGATCCTCGAAGGACATGGTGGCATCAGTGCCGAAATCCTCCGACGAGGACACGACGCTCACTGACTCTAGAACAGGACCACACATGTATGATCAGTGCAGTCTACAGCTCTTTGGAAATATCTGCATCAGACTACGTTTTTGCAAAATGTAAAATACGTTGCTCCTGGTATGTTTTGTTGTACGTTTCAGATAACAGATCCCCTAGAGGGCGCTGTTTACATTTTTGAAAATCTGAAATACGTTACTTATAGTACTTTTTTTGGGGGGGAATTTTCAAATGAAAAATCTACTAGAGGACGCTGTGTACAATTTAGCGAATCTGAAATATGTTACTTATTGTATGTTTTTTGTAGATTTCAGATGACAAATCCACTAGAGGGTGCTGTCTACATTTATAAAAATCTGAAATGTCACTTATGGTACGTTTTGTTGTACGTTTAAATGACAAATCCACTAGAAGGCGCTACTACATTTTTGTGAATCCGAAATAAGTTACTTATGGTGGTGTTTGTTGTACTTTCAGATGGCAAATCCACTAAAGGGCGCTGATCTAAACCTTCCCTAAATCCAACCATTTAAAATGAAAGTGAGTTTCTGGTTAAAATGAGAAAAATAATCTGCCATATCTGAAAAATAATCTTGTTTTATTCTTGAATGTTTATTTTATTATTTGTTCTTGGTTTAACCTCAAAATCACTTCATTTTGAATATTTTGCACGCCTCCAGTAAATGCATCTTGATTACTGAATCTTTACATACCAGAAAACTGAATACAACGTTGTTTCGTGAAGCCCAAAATAGTGACTAACCAGATTTCTGACCAATCCTGAGCAAGCAGACTGAATGCATGTGTATTTGAGCTCATTCTCATGCATGATGCCTAAAGCCTGCAGACGGAGCCGTCAGAAGCGTTCGCATTAATTCTGCATGTGGAGCAGCAGGACTGAAGATGCCTCTTTTAGCCGTCAGTTCTACTTTCCTCCAGATCCACTCAAAATAGCAAGTAATTAGGCTCCGTCAGACGCCCGCTGGGGTTCAAAGTGGAGCGAACGCTCGCATTCAACTTCACTCTGATAATGGAGGAAACTCACACACAACTGATCACACTAGCTGTGTTTCCATCCAAAGATGCCAATTAAAACTGTAATATTGCCTACATCGTTAGTGAATACAGCAGCGTTTCCAGTCTATGAGAAACAGATGAAGATGAACTCCTCAGCTCCTGCTGCACACTCGGTAATATCACTGAGAGGAGTGTACAGTCGTGGCCAAAAGTTTTGAGAATGACATAAATATTGGAAATTGGAAAAGTTGCTGCTTAAGTTTTTATAATAGAAATTTGCATATACTCCAGAATGTTCTGAAGAGTGATCAGATGAATTGCATAGTCCTTCTTTGCCATGAAAATTAACTTAATCCTGAAAAAAACTTTCCACTGCATTTCATTGCTGTCATTAAAGGAGCTGCTGAGATCATTTCAGTAATCGTCTTGTTAACTCAGGTGAGAATGTTGACCAGCACAAGGCTGGAGATCATTATGTCAGGCTGATTGGGTTAGAATGGCAGACTTGACATGTTGGTAGAGGATGGTGATGCTTGAAATCATTGTTCTTCCATTGTTAACCATGGTGACCTGCAAAGAAACGCGTGCAGCCATCATTGCGTTGCATAAAAATGGCTTCACAGGCAAGGATATTGTGGCTACTAAGATTGCACCTAAATCAACAATTTATAGGATCATCAAGAACTTCAAGGAAAGAGGTTCAATTCGTGTTAAGAAGGCTTCAGGGCGTCCAAGAAAGTCCAGCAAGCGCCAGGATCGTCTCCTAAAGAGGATTCAGCTGCGGGATCAGAGTGCCACCAGTGCAGAGCTTGCTCAGGAATGGCAGCAGGCAGGTGTGAGCGCATCTGTACGCACAGTGAGGCGAAGACTTTTGGAAGATGGCCTGGTGTCAAGAAGGGCAGCAAAGAAGCCACTTCTCTCAAAAAAAACATCAGTGACAGATTGATCTTCTGCAAAAAGTATGGCGAACGGACTGCTGAGGACTGGGGCAAAGTCATATTCTCCGATGAAGCCCCTTTCCGATTGTTTGGGGCATCTGGAAAAAGGCTTGTCCGGAGAAGAAAAGGTGAGCGCTACCATCAGTCCTGTGTCATGCCAACAGTAAAGCATCCTGAGACCATTCATGTGTGGGGTTGCTTCTCATCCAAGGGAGTGGGCACACTCACAATTTTGCCCAAAAACACAGCCATGAATAAAGAATGGTACCAAAACACCCTCCAACAGCAACTTCTTCCAACAATCCAACAACAGTTTGGTGAAGAACAATGCATTTTCCAGCACGATGGAGCACCGTGCCATAAGGCAAAAGTGATATCTAAGTGGCTCGGGGACCAAAACGTTGACATTTTGGATCCATGGCCTGGAAACTCCCCAGATCTTAATCCCATTGAGAACTTGTGGTCAATCCTCAAGAGGCGGGTGGACAAACAAAAACCCACTAATTCTGACAAACTCCAAGAAGTGATTATGAAAGAATGGGTTGCTATCAGTCAGGATTTGGCCCAGAAGTTGATTGAGAGCATGCCCAGTCCAATTGCAGAGGTCCTGAAAAAGAAGGGCCAACACTGCAAATACTGACTCTTTGCATAAATGTCATGTAATTGTGGATAAAAGCCTTTGAAACGTATGAAGTGCTTGTAATTATATTTCAGTTCATCACAGAAACAACTGAAACAAATATCTTAAAACAGTTCAGCAGCAAACTTTGGGAAAACTAATATTTGTGTCATTCTCTAAACTTTTGGCCACGACTGCAGTCTGCTGCACTGTTGGGATTCTCCACTGTGGTGTTTGTTCTTCTCTAATAAATGAGCTGCGCCTCAGAAGACCAAGACCAAACGCAATGAACACGGTGTATGCGGTGTCTTCTGGAGGTGTGAGACGGGAGCGCAGACAGATGCTCAAGACAGTTCTGGAGGGAGTAATAATAGAAGAAGAAGAATACTGAAGCACTGTGATGACGGACTGACGGACGGCTGACGCCTGCAACAATCAGCACAACAACATTTCACATCTGCAACAATGGAGAGCTGGAGACCAACATTCGTGATGCAAAGACCCTCAAACACACATTTACATCTGATCAGCATCTGAGAGAAACTACAGCACTGAAGAGCAGATACTGATGAAGCAGATACAAACTGATGTGCAGATACAAAGTTTATCAATTGTGTGTCTAAGTTTTTATGGACATTTTTAAAAATATGTGCGCATCTTGGCATTTTCATTATGCATTTTCTTATGCGATACTCCAAAATGCATGCTAACGATCTAATCCGATTGAATAATCTATGCTAAGCTAAGCTAAAATTGCTCTTGCCAGACGTGGAGATTGGCTAAATAGATTAAAAATGGTAAAACTCAACTGTTTAAAGGTGTAGTACGTAGGACTTACAACCTCCACGCAGACAAGGGTTGCCAGATTGACGACACCAACAGAAGCGAGCATGCCTGAAGATCGAGCCTTACACTGTAAGTATCATGTTCACCAGCGATCAAGGACTTCAGAGATCGCTGGTGAACTACATATCATAACGAACTACAATTCCCTTCATTCCGTCACACACACCCGGTTTCCACTTCCACTCATCACACACGCAGCTGCATCCGATCACAAGTCATTGTTTGTACTATTTATACACCCTGCACCCGTCTTGTCTTTGCTCAGTCGTTTGTTATTATTTGGTCTTGTTTCAAGTTGGTATTGATGGTATGTTTTTGCTCTTGTTATGTCTTAGTTCCCGGTCTTAGTTTGTTGTTTTGTTATTTGTTATTTTGTTACTTTGTTTTCCTGGATATCCTGTTTTTGCACGATGTTTCATCAATAAATTGCACATGGATCCTACTTTTTGTCCCGTCTCCTATACCTCTAATGTGACAGAAAGCTGCTCAGCTAATGCTTACATTTGTAATATTTATATTATTTGCTAATTAAAAACCTCCTCATGTGTATTTTTATAACTCTGAATCTGCGTTTTATCTCAGAGACTGGTTCTGTCCTCCAGAGGGCGCATACAAAATTCAGCATACAAGGAGGAGCCTACAAGATGAAAATGAAATATGCTGTTTTCCAGCATCTGGCAACCCGGAGTGCTGAAGTATACTTGTGTGAACTGGCAGTGGGCTGGTTATAGAGATCACAACAAAGACAGACATTCTGACACTGAACGCACATGTACAAAGCTGATTAACTGACTTTAGGACTGCTTCTCAGATGAAGAAATATGCTCACTTAGCATGATTCTTAATATCTGCACACATATTATGGTATTTCTATGATCTAGAAGAGTCAAAAACTGACACACAGCACCTTTAACTCTAGGGAAGTTGTAAAATGAACATCCCCTCCCTCCCCAAAAGTGGAGTGTTCCTTTAATGCTCCACATTCATATATCTTAATTTGATCTACAAGCTCTGTTCTTTAAATTGGATGTTAGCCTGTGTGAGACTGACCTGTGTGCTGCTGGTGGGTCCAGCTCTCCGGTGTGCCACCGGCGTCTCCGCTGCTGCGGCTGGGGTTTGCAGTGCTGGTCACGAGATCTCCAGAGTTCAGTGTGTGTGTCGACACGTTCAGACGCTCGGCTTCATCTGTGCTGATGCTGGAGTGAGGAGCGTCTGATGATGATGATGAAGCAAAGAGCTGGGGTTCGGGAGTCGGAGCGGTGCAGAGCGACACACACACCACCGCTAGCAGGAGACTCTGAGCCACGAACATGGCGGAGACACTCAAGATTATCTAGAGCAGAGGAAAAAACACACACACGGCCTGGAGGAAGATGAGGAGTAGGAGGAAGAGAAAGAGGAAGAGGAGGAAAAGGAAGAGGAGGAGGAGGACAAAAATAGGAAGAAGCGGAGGAGAAGGAAGAAGAGGAGGAAAGGAAAGAGGAAAAAGGAGGAAGAAGAAGAGGGGGAAAAGGAAGAAGAAAAAGAGAAGGAAGAGGAAGAAATATATGAGAAAGAACAATAGGAATAATAAGAGGAAGAATAAAAAGAGGAAGAAAAAAGAAGAGGGGAAGAGGAAGAAAAAAAAGAGGAAAAGGAAGAAGATGAGGAAGAAGAAAGGAAGAGGAAGAAGAAACAATGAGTCTGGCACCTCTGCTTCTACATATGGTGATAATCAATAATTCAATGAGTTAGGGGATGAAGTAGATCAGCAGGTTTTTTATCTCAGAGTAAAGCCTGACAGGTTCATCAGCAGCTGATGTGAAGCGCAGCACTGAAGGGGTTATTCTGAGAAAACAACCATCCTGATGTGCTTTATCCTGATTATTACACTGATACTAGACACAAAACATAAACATTACACACTAAACATTGTTCTGAATCGTAATAGTTGATTAATTCTTTAATTAAACACAAAGCTGACAGACACTAAAACAGCTGATGGAGTATACACTAACCTGTGCATTATTCAGACACTAGATGGAGACAAACAGACAAAAACACAAAGCTGACAGACACTAAAACAGCTGATGGAGTATACACTAACCTGTGCATTATTCAGACACTAGATGGAGACAAACAAAGAAATACAACCAAGACCCTCTTCACTCCCTCACCTCACCACACACCAACCCAAAATACTATACATTCTGAGTGTGCCTCACACAGGTGAGTGGGTTTAACAAACCACCTGTAGAAAACACTCTCTCTCTCTCTCTCTCTTGCTCTCACACAACCCACACAAACACTGTGCATTGATGAAGTGTGCTTCACATAGGTGAGTGGGCTTGACAAACCACCTGTAGAAACACTCTCTCTCTCTCTCTCTCTTGCTCTCTCAAAAAAAAAAAACCTCTAGCACTCTTACTTTAGCACTTAATTCTCTTCACACTATCAGTTCCTCTGTATAATCAGCTCTTATGGTGTGTGTCGCCTCTTCTTGTTGAATCTCTGAATGCCTCCTCTATTGTAAGTTGCTTTGGACAAAAGCGTCTGCTAAATGACTCAATGTAAATGCAAACAGCCAAAAACAGTCTAATAGTGCAGCGCAGCAGACGAGCAGACACATATGAGTGTGTGTGTCAGTATATAAATGAACGTATTCACTGACGGTGATTCTCAGTTCCCGGATGAGTCTGTGTTATTCAGCGGTTGTTATCTCGGAATAACAGACCTTGAAATGTTGTGACTGACCAATCAGAATCGAGTATTCCAGACAGCCGTGTAATAAATTGTGATAATGAACTACACAATGTTAATATCATGGGCACTTCAAAATACTATGACTAATTATTTATTAATTAAAGGTGCTGTGTGTCAGTTTTTGACTCTTCTAGATCATAGAAATACCATAATATGTGTGCAGATATTAAGAATCATGCTAATTGAGCATATTTCTTCATCTGAGAAGCAGTCCTAAAGTCAGTTAATCAGCTTTGTACATGTGCGTTCAGTGTCAGAATGTCTGTGTCTGTTTTGATCTCTGTAACTCCGCCCACTGCCAGTTTAGCCAATTATATATCAGCACTCTGGGTTGCCAGATGCTGGAAAACAGCGTATTTGATTTCAGTCATGAAGGCTCTCAACGTTTATGGAAATGGAAGGAACAACTTGAATCTGAGGTGTGCATTACTGTCTAATAATTATCTAACAGTAACTGACTAATAGTGTAGCACTAGTGTCCTCCACATCTCCTCTCCCTCCTTCTGTTGTGCGTGCGTGCGTGTTTTACACAGCAGATGCCCTTCCAGCTGCAACCCAGTACTGGGAAACACCCATACACACTCATTCTCACACACACACACACATACACTACGGCCAATTTAGTTAATCAATTCCCCTATAGCGCATGTGTTTGGACTGTGGGGGAAACCGGAGCACCCGGAGGAAACCCACGCCAACACGGGGAGAACATGCAAACTCCACACAGAAACGCCAACTGACCCATCCGAGGCTCGAACCAGCGACCTTCTTGCTGTGAGGCCACAGTGCTAACCACTGAGCCACCATAGATTATTCATATAAATACATTCATAATGTATATATTATATTCCTATCACTGTCTTTAAAACAATAATGATTCATAAATATGGGTTCTGTCGGTGTGTATTGATTACAGCACACTTAACCAAATCAATAATCTTGAACTGGCGCATACGCACAATTGAAGATAAAAGTATTCTATTATTAGCCCTGCTGTGAAATTCTAATGTATAAATGATGTTCAACAGATTCAGGAATTTTTCACAGTATTTCCTCTAATATTTGTTCTTCTGGAGAAAGTCTTATTTGTTTTATTTCGGCTAGAATAAAAGCAGTTCTTAATTGTTTTACAGCCATTTTAAGGTCAATATTATTCGCCCCCTTCAGCAATATTAGTGTTGGATTGTCTCCAGAACAAACCACTGTTATACAATGACTTGCCTAATTACCCTAACTTTACCCTAATTAACCTAGTTAAGCCTTTAAATGTCACTTTAAGCTGAATACTAGTGTCTTGAAGAATATCTAGTCTAATATTATGTGCTGTCATCATGGCAAGGAGAAACAACATCAGTTATTAGAGACGAGTTATTAAAACTATTATGAAATATAGTTATAAGTTATATATGTGTGCGTTTATATGTGTGTGTGTGTGTGTGTGTGTGTGTGTGTGTGTGTGTGTGTGTGTGTGTGTGTGTGTGTGTGTGTGTGTGTATATGTTTGTGTGTGTGATAGTGTGTATACGTGTGTGTATATATATGTGTGTGTGTTTGTGTATGTATATATTTGTGTGTGTGTGTGTGTGTGTGTGTGTGTGTGTGTGTATGTTTGTGTGTGTGATAGTGTGTATACGTGTGTGTATATATATGTGTGTGTGTTTGTGTATGTATATATTTGTGTGTGTGAGTGTGTGTGTGTGTGTGTGTGTGTGTGTTCATGTTCTGCTCACTCACCTACCCATATTGTCTATAGTCCACATTTTCAGTCCTGCAGCAGTAATCTGACACACACAGTTCTGCAATTCACTGCCAGAGTCTAAAAATAGCACAGATCTGCTTCAAGACAATGAGCCCTGCTGTATCACACACACACACACATGACTGCCCTTCATCATCGTCCTCCTCATCATCATCCTCATCATCACTGCTGTGTTTATCAGTGTGAATCAGGCGCTGTCAGAAAATGCTGCGTAATCCGACGAGCATCATCACATCATGCAAACACTGACTGCTGTTCTGCACAACTTTAACACCAGGAAAACAAACACAATCGCTGCTGCTGTTATTGTCATTATTATAATAATCAATCCCCCATGACGCGCATCCTCACCTGCGGCGTGTGACGAGCGCGCGCACTGCTTCTCATCCGTCACCGCTCTTAATCAGCGGCATTATCAGCAGTCGGAGTGTGTTTGTGTCTGATATATCTTCAGCTCCACACACACACACACACACACACACACACTCACTTACACACACACTCAAGTTTCCTCCGCATCCACAGCTCTTCTGCAAACGCGCACTCAGAGCATCTGCGCGCGTCCGTCTGCGCGTGACCGAGAGCAAAATGGGTGGAGCGCGCGGGGAAAACTTGTGCGTATTTGTACTGTTTAGTCTTCATTTTCATTTGTGCTGAGCTAATATCCAAAATAAAAGTGCTTTTTGACATAATATGCGTGTGTATGTATTATGTATATGTGATACACACACTCATACATAGAAACAAAACTATTTTATATGCCTTTTCTCAAATATATGCCACCATGTGTGTATTTATATATCTTTCCTACAGTCTGAGGCTCAGAAAGAATAATAACGCAGCATCATTTCTCTCTTTACACTTCTTCTCTGTCCAACATTAGTATTGATATTAATATTGATCCGCCCACCCTTAATAAACAGGGTCAGATATCAGAATAAACACAGAAAAATGACAGCAAGTACCTCTTAACACGCTGTGCTGTGCAGTTTTTGCTCATCTGCTCTTGTCAGATGTGTGAGGATGGCCTTCAAACATCAGTCTGCTGCTGTGTGAGATCATTAAAGCTCAGTTACTGTACAAAATAAAGCTGATGTATCGTCCACAAAGCGGGACTCCTGTTGTGTGATTGAAGCGTCCTCGTTCATAGTTGTGTTCACTATGCAGATGTGCTGATTCCAGTGGTTATTAATTACGGAGCTTGAAAAGTGGAGTTCAAAATGCTGTAAAAACAGAATGTGCAGCACTTACTGCTTGAGTTTGGACAGATCTTTTAATCCCAGTTTCTTTGCTAATCCTGTCTTGTGGATGTGTTTATACACGTTACTATGGAAAGGGGAGTGGGAAAACCGCACTGCTATGTCATGCGAGAAGGGTAGAAACGGAGGTCGGAGCCAGCTCCAAGTGGCTGGGACTTGAGCTCCAAGTGAGCTTTAGAAACCTGGAGTTTTTATTTATTTAATGTCTTGTACATGACACACAGTAACCTGGTGTGCTTTGTTAACGTCTACACCTACCCCAACCCAAAACCCTTCCTCACAGTAACCTGATGTGTTTTATTAATATCTGCTCCACCTACACCACCTAAACCCAACCTACTTGTGGTTTAAGTCCCTCCCACTTGGAGGTCACCCAACCTACTTGCGGTGTAATCCCTCCCACTTGGAGGTCTCCGGGCTGCAGCGATACCTACTTGGGTCATGTTGCAGTCAGCCTCATAATATCTGGGATCTGGATCCTATTTTAATGTCAGGAAATTAAAAAAAGAGACTTGTGTTTATTTCACTCCAATATGACAGTGGACACACTATACTGCACACACACTGCGTTTGCATCATAGGAGCACTTTAATGTTTGCAGAAGGTTCTTTAAAGTGGACCTATTATATATTATAATAATATAGTATAATAATAAATAGAGGTCAAACTAATAAAGTATTATAATAATGAATACTTAAAATAATATGACAATAAAACAAAACAGGTGACACGGTGGAGCAGTGGGTAGCACGATCGCCTCACAGCAAGAAGGTCGCTGGTTCGAGCCTCGGCTGGGTCAGTTGCCGTTTCTGTGTGGAGTTTGCATGTTCTCCCCGTGTTGCTGTGGGTTTCCTCCGGGTGCTCCGGTTTCCCCCACAGTCCAAACACATGCGCTATAGGGGAATTGATGAACTAAATTGGCCGTAGTGTATGAGTGTGTGTGAATGAGTGTGTATGGGTGTTTCCCAGTGTTGGGTTGCAGCTGGAAGGGCATCCGCTGCGTAAAACATATGTTGGAATAGTTGGCGGTTCATTCCGCTGTGGCGACCCCTGATGAATATAGGGACTGGGCCGAAGGAAAATGAATGAATGAATGACTGTGGACACACTATACTACACACACTTCTGTCCAAACAGCTCACAAACATTGATTTTTGCATCATAGGAGCACTGTAAAGTTTGTAGAAGGTTCTTTAAAGAGGAGCTATTATGCAGAAGTCCCTTTTATGCGGGGTTTAACCCCAGTTGTGTGTCAGCAGTGTGTGAATATCTCCAGCCTCTAATGGTGAACATGAATGAATTGTATTTGTTATAATCAGACTTGATGCAGAAACACTCTGATTGACATTCTCCCTTTGTACGTGTCATCAGAGGGGGAAAGCCCCACCCACTAGTGCCCATCTCTCCCTCATTAGCATAAACTGAGTGAGAAGCAGCCGTCTGTCCATTAGCTATTAGAGTTTTGAATTTGCATTTAAAGCGACAGTCACCAAAACGCCACAATTAGGATCAAAGCCTAAAAGGGGCAGAATTGCATAAATACACTAAATGCACTATATTCATAATAATGTATGGCGGTAAATATTGCGAAAACTACTATATTAAGTCAGAACATCTAAAAAATAAATACATTTGCATACGCTTTAACATCATCAGTTAATGATTTTGGATTAATGTGATGGCTTTCATTATCCAAAATATTTTAATGATTTCTCTTTACATTATAAACACACTGTTGTGGCGTTTACAAAGAGAAAAACATACAAGTTATAATAATAATAATATAATATAGAATAGAGGTATTATATTAATTATACTCGTATATTAATGTATTATTCATTTTCCTTCAGCTTAGTCCCTTTATTCATCAGGGGTCGCCACAGCGGAATGAACCGCCAACTATTCCAGCATATGTTTTACACAGCGGATGCCCTTCCAGCTGCAACCCAGTACTGGGAAACACCCATACACACTCATTCACACACACACACTCATACACTACGGCCAATTTAGTTGATCAATTCCCCTATAGCGCATGTGTTTGGACTGTGGGGGAAACCGGAGCACCCGGAGGAAACCCACGCCAACACGGGGAGAACATGCAAACTCCACACAGAAACGCCAACTGACCCAGCCGAGGCTCGAACCAGCGACCTTCTTGCCACAGTGCTACCCACTGCTCCACCGTGCCGCCTTTAATGTATTATATTAACAATAATAAAATAACATGACAATAAAAACAAAACAATTAAATAACTAAATTAATGAGCATTATTAAAAGCGAAGTACACTAGTTTATTGTATAAACCTAATCTTGAATGTTTAATTTCCATGAATGTCAATATACTCAATTAAAACCTCTTATTAGCATATTCAAACCAGACCTGGAACTGTATTAAAATACCGTTACAACGTTTAGTAATAATAAAGCTGTAAGACGTATAGAACATTTAGCATTTATACTAATATTTAGCAATTTTATGTTATTATATTCCTAAATTTACTCAGGCGCTTTGGCTGTAAGTGCAAGCGCATGCTGATCTGGGTTCAGTGTTAACAATCCGAATCCCCCCCCCTTTTATAACTGTGACTGGTGAAAAACTGATCTCAGATCAGCGGTGCCTGTGACTTTAGCAGAACTTATTTAATGACATATAGAGCACACATAAAATTAAACACAACATTACTATAATCTAAATCCATAGAAACTGTTTTGGATGAGCTGAACTATTTAGAACCGAAATGAGTACTATTATTTATTTATAATTATTTATTCGGGATTTAGTGGACAGGACAGTACAGAGTATTGACAGGAGAGTGTGGGGAGCAGAGAGAGGGGAAGGATCGGCATAGGACCTCGAGGCTGGAATCGAACTCGGGTCGTCGTGAGCGCCGGAGTGCATGTGTCGACGCACTAACCACTACACCATTGGCGCCGACAAAGAGTACAATTTTATTCAGGCAGACGCAAGGCAGCCGTCGTGAAGGACCCCGCCCGTCCTCGCTAATGTTATGATTGTCTGCGCTGTGTTTGCTCAGCGATAATAATAATAATAATCATCATCAGTTTTTCTATTATTTTTCTTGGTTTGTGCTGATAAAATGCCCTTGTTTGAAGGCCTGGGCAGCGGAGGAGAAAAGACCGCGGTGGTCATTGATTTAGGAGCGGCCTACACGAAGTAAGTGATACAAACAAACACACAGATGACGAGAATCATTAGTCGGATTAATTAATGTCGAATATTAATACACCAGAAGATGAAGACGATCACCAACTCAATCTGTCGATTATTAATCACGAACACAGAGCTTTCAGAAACACGCTGCAGGTCATTTACTGTGGTAAACGGAGAAATCAAGTGTTCATCAGCCGATCCAAACATCATTAATAATACAGGGTTTCTGTCACATTTAGGAGATTTTACGAGCATTATGAGCGAAATGTCAGACTTATACAGTGCTACAAGCTAACGAAATATTTATAATTGCCCTATCAATGGATTTCTTAGACTCATATGTTAAACAGTGTGCCAAAGCGAGAGTAAACACTAGTGGTATACATAGCACACACTCTTTAACATCCTTTTATTTGTTTGAAAAGCTTTAAAACTGTAATTAATGTATGCACAACACTCTGTCCAGGTCAGATATATGCAACTGAGGTGAAGCTGGTGTCATATTCACACGTTCCGACGTTCTCCTTAATAATATATTTTCATTAAAGTATTATTTGCTAATATTAAATGGTGAAATCATACTAGCAGCCGATGACTATCAGCGTACATCATCGTTTAGAGTCAGTTAAATAGAGCTAGTGTTGTGTTGAAGTCATTCCTACATGGTAAACAATATAGGGAGCATGTCACTGAGCGAAGGTGTGAATGTAAAACCAAGTTTACCTTAATTATATATGGGCTGTGTTTTTATAGAAATGTTATTGCGAGGAAGATGATTAAATCATATTGTTAAATAGAGTTTTTATATTTGAGTTTTATTAAGATGGATTGTGGAGTTTGCATGTTCTCCCCGTGTTGGCGTGGGTTTCCTCCGGGTGCTCCGGTTTCCCCCACAGTCCAAACACATGCACTATAGGGGAATTGATGAACTAAATTGGCCGTAGTGTATGAGTGTGTGTGTGTATGGGTGTTTCCCAGTGATGGGTTGCGGCTGGAAGGGCATCCACTGTGTAAAACATATGCTGGATAAGTTGGCGGTTCATTCCGCTGTGGTGACCCCTGATTAATAAAGGGACTAAGCCGAAGGAAAATGAATGAATGAATGAAATTGGCAGTAGTGTATGAGTGTGTATGTGTGAGAATGCGAGTGTATGGGTGTTTCCCAGTACTGGGTTGCAGCTGGAAGGGCATCCGCTGTGTAAAACATATGCTGGATAAGTTGGCGATTCATTCTGCTGTGGCGACCCCTGATTAATAAAGGGACTAAGCTGAAAAGAAAATGAATGAATGAAGATGGATTGTTGGTGATTGGATGGGTGTTGGATAACCATAGGCCCACACAGAATCTGCACCCGCAGATTTGAGTCTATGTATTTACTTGTGAAAATTTAGATTTATTCAGTTTTTAAATTAATTTCATTAATATTATTGTGATATAATAATAATAATAATATTAAAATATTCATATGATTTATTTACAATACAGTTTGTAAAGTAATATGTCCTGTCTTTTAGTGGATATATTATATGAGAGATTTGCTTTGTTTACGAAATAAGTGGATCTAATTGGATTTGCATTGTAAACATTAAATAAAAGTTCATATATGAAATAAAAAATAACATTTTTAAGTTTTTAGTTATGATACTCCTACAATCATTCCGCATAAATTCAATTTTACAAAATTCTCCACAGAAATAGCAAAAAATGTCCGCAGATTCTGTCTGGCCCTATGAGTACCTGTACATGAACATAGAAAAATTAGGATCTCTTTAAAATGATTAACACAATGTTTCAGTGAGCTTAAGACTTTTTAACGCCTAAAATCCTGTTATATATATTTTAATATTACACCCTGTAATATAGGAGTGTAACGTTATGCATGAATCTGGTTTAAAGTTGCTGTTATTACAGAATGAAGTGCTGAAATATATGAGGATTGGTGTAAGGTCTGTCTCAAATCTGTTTCTCTCTACAAATTACAAATAATTCTAATGTTCTATGAAGTATTTGTTTGTATTGCATGTTACCGAAATGTTGGGAAAAATTAGAAGACATCACACAGAAAGAACGCGTTTATTATTATAATGTTTATTTATTTATTTATTTGACGTTTTGCTGACAGTAAACATCATAATTAATATGAATGAGTTTATAGATGAGTAGTGAATATAGTTATATATATATATTGCTTAATAAATGGCTTTTTTCTGACCGTTAATATCAATAATATTCAGAAAATTTCAGAAAATCTTTGAACTTTTACCTTCTGGTCGACGCTACAGAGCACTGTGTACCAGAACAGCCCGACACAGAAACAGTTTCTTCCCTCAGGCAATCCATCTCATGAACACTTGATGATAGTGATTATGGAACAAACATCACTGCCTTTTATACACATATACACTTATTTATTTAACAACGTACTTTACATGCCAATTTGCACATAACAGCTGCCATATAACGTTGTATATACTAATATTCCTGTACATACACTTGTCAATTTATATATCTGCATTCACTATTTACTTCTATTTGTAAAATATATTTATGATCTGTTTTTTGTCCTGTCTCTGTAATTCTGTTGCACTGTAGAAGCTCTGTCACCAAAACATTTTCCTCGTATGTGTGAACATACCTGGCAATATAGCTCTTTCTGAGTTTTACTGACAGTGTTTGGATGAACTTTTGGAAACCTGTTGAAGAAATCATGTAGCTGATTTCAATGTAAACAGTAAAATAGTTTTCCCTTGCTAATAAGTTGCTGTTATTACAGAATGAAGTGCTGAAATATATGATGATTGGCGTAAGGTCTGTTCTCTGTCAGATAAGTTTCTGTCTACAAATTACAAATAATTCTGATGTTATATGAAGCGATTGCTTCGTATTAAATGTTACCAAAATGTTGAAAGTAATAAGAAAACATCACACTTATTCAGAAAGGATGCATTCATTAACAGTGAAGACATTTCTAATGCTATAGAGGATTTTTATGGGATTTTTTTTAGTGCAGGTATTAGTTTTTTGTCTAAACCTGAATATTCTTAAATGTTTAGTCTAATCCTGACAATTTTACTTACTGTCTAAACCTCATTTGTAAGTCGCTTTAGACAAAAGCATCTGCTAAATGACTTGGTGTAAATGTATTTTAATAAACTATCATATACCATTTTCAGGCGTAAACTATAAAGTGGGGTTACTGTATGTATATATTTGGCTATATTATTAATTGTATTATTAATTAAGCACTCAAAGTTTAAATATTATTGAATTATTCACTGTATTTTGAAGTTAAAAGTGCAAGAAGAAAGTGAGAAGGTGGGGTTGCGCCTGAACATCAAGAAAACGAAGGTGATGACGACCTCCGAGAATGGAAGATCCAGCATAAAGATCCACAATGAAGAAATCGAGACAGTACAGGACTTTATATTCCTTGGTTCCAAGATTGACCGAAATGGGGACACAACACCTGAAATCAAGAGACGGTTAACCCTTGGACGGAATGCAATGGTGAGCATGAATGCCATGTGGAAAAGTAAGGATATCAGCACTGCAACTAAAGCAAGGCTAGTCAACGCGACCGTCTTCCCCATAGCAACCTATGGCTGCGAGACGTGGATGATCAAGAAGACAGACAGAAGAAAGATCGACGCCTTCGAGTTGTGGGGCTGGAGGAGACTGTTGAGCATCCTGTGGACAGCGAAAATCACCAACAAAAAGTCCTATGGTGCATCAAGCCAAAGACCTCGCTGGAAGCTAACAGAAATAATCCTATTTTGGCCATATCATGAGTAGCAATTCACTGGAGAAGGCAGTCATGCTGGGAATGGTCAGTGGAAGTAGGAGAAAAGGCCGCCCAAGAACTCATTGGCTCGATCCTGTCAAATCTGATACCAACATGAGCATGCGCGAACTCAAAGAAGCAGTGATTAATAGAACTGTGTGGAGGGGAATAACCAAAACTCCACCTCGATTGAACAGATAATTGATTGATTTTGAAGTGACAATATTTATGGTCACGATATGCTGTATTGTTATTTATCACGACACGTCTAGTATTTAATTAATTAAGAGTGCTGGTTTTTGTGTGTGTGTGTTTGTTTGTGTTTCTAGATGTGGCTTTGCCGGAGAGACCGGGCCGAGATTCATTATCCCCAGTGAAATTAAACATCCAGGATCTCAGGAGGTCAGTCTGACAATTACTACAGTTTATAAGCATCATAATAGATAGAGTAGTGCTGCACGGTGTATGGTTTCAGCATCGATATCGCAGTGTGTGAGTCTGCAAGAGTCACGTCACAGACTCTGCAGTGTCGAGTATGATGTTAACATAATAATCACTTTGAAATCTCATTATTTCTCTTCCCCCATTGGCAGATTATTTGCTTGTTTTAAGGTTAAACTTACTTCATTTTGACTCATTATTTCTGAGAGAAAACTATATTTTTTTGCTTGTCTATAAAATGCTTCT
>CAIGQV010000843.1:892403-917986 GCA_903798115.1 Danio jaintianensis | reverse complement strand
CGTAATGCGATGCGAATGACGTAGAATGCATGACGTGTACCGAATTACAGAGTTGAGGTGAATTATCGTAATGCTATGCGAATGACACAGAATATGTGACACGTTTGCCACAAAAGCCAATGCAAACGTGTGAGTTGAGGTGAATTATCGTAATGCGA
The DNA here is from genome assembly GCA_903798115.1 of Danio jaintianensis. Classification (NCBI taxonomy): domain Eukaryota; kingdom Metazoa; phylum Chordata; class Actinopteri; order Cypriniformes; family Danionidae; genus Danio; species Danio jaintianensis. The sequence continues at coordinate 917,828 of CAIGQV010000843.1, read as the reverse complement.
TGCGAATGACGTAGAATGCATGACGTGTACCGAATTAGAGTTGAGGTGAATTACCGTAATGCGATGCGAATGACGCAGAATGCGCGACGCATTTGCCGCAAAAGTCACTGCAAACGTGAGTTGAGGTGAATTACCATAATGCAATGCGAATGACGCAGAATGCATGACGTGTACCGAATTACAGAGTTGAGGTGAATTATCGTAATGCTATGCGAATGACACAGAATATGTGACACGTTTGCCACAAAAGCCAATGCAAAGTGTTTTGAGGTGAATTACCACAATGCGATTTAAATGACGCAGAATGCGGGACATGTACCAAACTACAGAGTTGAGGTGAATTACCGTAATGCGATGCGAATGATGAAGAATGTGCAAGTGAATGCATGACGTGTACCAAATTAGAGTTGAGGTAAATTACCATAATGCAATGTGAATGATGCAGAATATGCGATACATTTGCTGCAAAAGTCGCTGCAAATTGAGGTCAATTACCATTATTAATTTCAAATGACGCAGAATGCCCATGTGTTTGCTGCAAAAGTCAATGCAAACATGCAAATTAAGGTCAATTACCATAATTCGATGCGAATGAAGCAAAAAGTGCAACACGTTTGCCACAAACGTGCGGAATTAGGGGCCGATCACACCGAACACGCTTTTTGCGTTGAGAGGCGCCTTTTTTGAATGATTAACTAACGGCCGTGAGCATTGTGTGCGCTGCTTATGTGCCCTGCGCGCCTCGCGTTTTAACCGCCTGTTGTGCCTCGCCCTGGCACGCCGTGCGCTCGCAGTTGAAAAACAGTCAACTCTGAGTGGAAAAAGCGTGTTACGTCAGTCGCGTCTTTTTCATTCTCCAATGAAAGCAGAGGCGGGGTTTCCGTTGAGGGGCCTGCAGTGTTTGTGTTGTCAAGACAACAACGGAGACTTTTAAAAATGGAGGAGAGACTTGTGGTTGCTGTTTTGAGTTATCCGGAGCTGTATGACAAATCTTGAATATCACAATATTATAAATTTTGTAATTATATTAATATCAACAGCAACACTCTCGCACATTACCCAGCTGATTCAGTCGTTGCCTAGCGACATAAAAAAGCGCACCGTGCTTCTTTTTTTCTTGTCAACAAAAAAGGCAGTGTGGTGCGCCTCGCGGTTTTGGAACGTAAATGCGCGTTCGGTGTGATCGGCCCCTTAGTCATCCCATCGCATCTGGCACTCAAGTTCAAATAATTCAGCTCAAGCGAAACATTTGCATGAGGTGAAAAACATCCCGTGAGTAAACTAGAGCAAGTGACGCACAGGGAACCCAGCACTAAATCTTTAGAAAATTCTAATTCATGAAAAGCTACGTTTACATAACGATGTAGCCAAAAACTTAAAAGATTTTATGCATTTTCAGCTCCAGAACTGGCATTGGTGTGTAAACAAACAGGCAAAACACGTCAAATATTTGCAGTTTTTTTTGTGGTGTAAACGGCCCTTGATTCACCACCCATTCTTACGAACAAATCTGTTGTTAAACACCATGCACTTTATTTATTTCTACATTTCATTGGGATTTTTTTAATCCACAGTCCTTTGTGGATTTACAACTAGTTATCATTTCTCTTAACTTTTAGATTTTTTTCAGGAACTACACTTCTTACAAACTTCTCAGAATTGATCTTATTTCTTTCGAAGGTTTTTCATGAATCCGGCCCCTGCTTCTCCGTCTCAGAGAACGAGCTAGAATAGAGTGACGCGTCCAGATTTATCAGTTCACCTAAAAATGAAAGCATCAGCCGTCACGTCCATCCAAACCAGGATGCATTATAAAGCAGCAGCTCATATTTCAGTGTTAATGCGGTGCAGCCGTGCACCTGTGCAGCATTTACATACACGAGCATGAACACAACGTGATGGATTATCAGTGCATAGTGACTTTGGGTTAGTTTCTCACATAAAGCAGCACAAATAGCCTGAAATATAGTGCATATGGATTATTTTTCTAAACAACAAGTTTTAAAAACATTACTCTTCATTAACACTATAGACTTATAGAGCAAGTTTTGTTTTTAATCTTTTCTCCGTCTTTAGCAGGGAAACGAGCTCCATCATTAAATATCATCTCTGTCACACTTTATAATAAGGTTTCATTAGTTCATGTTGGATATTACGCAGATTTCTAGAGTACTTGAATCAGATTGGTCGATCACAGCATTGAGGTATGTTATTCTCAGATAACAATTCCGCTGTTTGGCGCCATCTTGTGACTGAATAATAATAAGTAGGTTTGTGTAGGCTTCATCAATTCATTAATTAAAGAGCTTGTAAATAATCAGATCAATGTTTTGTCAAAGTTTAGCTTCATGGCAAAATGTACATCATCCCTTATTTAGTGTATTTACCTACATGAACAATACTTGTAATGCATTTATTAAAATTCAACATTTATTATTACAAACCAACATTAGTTAATGCACTGAGCTAGCAAGAACTAACAATGCACGACTGTATTGTCATAATATACAATACAATTCAATGAATGAATACTGCATTGTTCATTATTTGTTCACATTACTAAACACATTACCAAATAAAACCTTATTGTAAAGTGTGACCACCATTTCTTCATAAAGATTCCTTTAACTTTGTTTTCGTTAATGACGTGCAGGTTTAGAAAGACCCGAGGACGAATGACAGACATTTTTAGGTGAACCGTTGCATTGCGTTGCATTAAAACGAGAAGATCTGCAAATGCATTTAGGCATAAAGAAACAGGCCTTAAAATGAACCGAGCTCACGCTAAACATCCCATCATGTCAAAGGGAGCACGACGATTTACAGCGAGTGAGAAATGATCCAAACGGCAAACGGTTGCTTTATCGGTCGGTAAAAAAATACGGTCATAAACTGAGGTCTCTTTTATAGCTTGTGAGGTAAAGTAGAGCTCTTCTATCTCTAAACCCTGCGGTACAAAACTTTGTCAAGTGCTTAGCTTATAATGCTCAGAGATGCACAGTGTGCAGGCAAAAGTGAACAACTCTTCATCCACAACACCGGCTCGTGTCGGTTTACTGGTGGCGCTTCGTGAGAAATAACCTTCATCAATATTCAGTTATGCATCGCATGCAGTTTTCTGAACGTGTGTGTTGTTGCGGTGCTGTGTGTTTCTATGGCATTTTCAGTGGTTTTAAATATGCTGGGTTCACCACAAATGCAAATCTAGTAGATTACATACAATGCAAATGCACGAATAGAGGCAAATTTCTGCCACACAGCGCATATGATGTGGAATGTGCTACTCGTTTGCCATAAATGTGAGGAATTAGCTTCAATCGCATCTTCTATGAAAGTTAAAACAATTCAATTCAAAATAAAAATTCAGAAAAAACATCCTGTGAGTTATCGAGAGCAAGTGATGATGCTTTAGTCAGGTGTGAACCCAGCATTAAGCCACAGTTAAAGTTGGAGCATGCAAAACTCATTGGAATTTCAGGATGACGATAAAACTAGTGATTACTCCATATTTGACATTTCTATACAGAGAGGTCATGTTTTTAACTTCTATTGGTCTCACGGATTCATGTGATGCAAATTCGCACAATTGACGTCCATTCATACACATTTAATTGCACTATATTGGAAACGCAAGTTTAGCAATCGCTGAAATTCGCAGGTTCACCAAGCTTGAATTTTAAAACACAGTGATTGCGAATATGGCGCATACGCATGAATGGAAGTCAATGATGCGAATTTGCATCACATGATTGCGTGAGATTAATAGAAGATCAAAACATGAGCTATCTGTACAGAAATCTAAAATAAGGTGCAATCGCACATTTTATCAATGTCGCGTCATCTTGTTTTATCCTGTCCGTCCATCCAACCGATTTTTGCATGCAACGACCGCAACTTTACAGTTGCGTGCGCAGTGTTTTGAGTGTTATTGTAGAAGTCTAATCATTTAGAAAAGTGATAGCAGTCAGGGCTGCACCATACTGGGAAAATGCGCAATATTGTTGAGTACTACGATGACAATATTTCTTACGCTATAGCATTTCCCTAGAGTAATGCTATTTTTACTAGCTGTTTGTGAATTAAAAAAATGTGAATAAACAGGTAAAATAAACTACATCAAGGTGCAAATATTCAGTCTTTAAAACACTGAATGATCTGCGCAGATATTCTGACTCTGATTGGCTGCTGTCATTTTCCTCTCTCGTCTTGACTCTGTCCATTAGTGTTCATTTTCAGCTCTAGGTTCACATTTGGGCCACTTTAGCAAATAGCAGAACAGCCCTTACTGGGGGGCGGGGCTAAAGATAGCACGGCCACATCTGATTAGTCAAAATTTGAATCTATTCATTCAACACATATATAATTGTCATAAAATTAATCAAATTTGCTATAGGAATATGGCATATATTGTAATCGCAATCATTTGATCATACCACGCAGCTCTAGTAGCAAATAAAACAATACTATTCGAGCAGCAGTAATACTATGATGCATTGATGAAAGTTACCATAAAGCGCCACCACTACTTTTGAATCGAAACAATCAAAGATTTTCCAGGAGTGCAGCGAAGTTCAGCGTAAAAGAATCGATTAACGTCAGCATTAAATCATGGATAGCACCAGGGAGATCAGAGACGTAACTATGCGCTGTACATTCATCATACGCGATGATCGCACGCAGTCTGCACAGTGAGGCATTTCTTCCTTCAGCACACTCTCCTGGACTCAAATCAAATCATGTACAGAAAATAATATATTTATATATATATATATATATATAGTTATACATATTCTATATATCGCTATATGTGAAACACTTGTATATAAAACAAGTTACTAAACGAGTTTAGTAACACAGTCATGTAGAAAAATATGACATCTTGACAATTTCAAACAACTACGGTAGATATACTGCAGCTACAACTGTCATTAAATGCTAAAACAATCAGAAGAAGAAGAATAATAAGTAGAATAATCTAAAAATAAAGGAAAATAACAAGAAAAGGAACCGTATCAATGAAAGCAAATCAGTAGCAACATTTATTTTGAAACGTAATGCAAAATGCCAATGCAATATGTCAATTTAACCTTGCATTTTCCATGACGTTTAATTCAAAATGGAATTAAAACACTAAGTAACGCATTAAAAATAAATTTAACTCACCATTTTGCTATACATTCAGCTTGGAATGCATTTTAAAATGCATATTGATTTTGCTACAAACATCCTATGGTGTAATAATGAAAAAACAACCTATGAATCTAAATGCAATTGGAGCAAATAACATTTAAACACAAATTTTGCTCCCATTTCTGCTTGTACGTTAACTCAAATGCAATGTATTGGACTTTTAATTTAAATTTGCAACTGATAAAGCATTAAAATGAGTATGAAATTAACATTTAAAACTGTCACATGTAAATTAGATCATTTAAATATAATTTTGCTCACATGCCAAGGAGAATGCACATGTAAAGGAAGAAAAAAATTGTGGTTTTGCATATTGCATTGTCGTTTTGCATATTATATTTCAACATTAATTTAGCCGCTGATATGCTTGGCATAGGAATCACCAGGCTCAGCAGTGTGTGAGTACAGTAAGGGAAGTACACTCCGCCGATCTTCTGCTAGTGTTTATTGCTGAAATCATAAAGGATGCTGTACTTCTAGTGTTTGTGATGTTGAGGTTGCTCAGTGTACGGAAAGCACTGAAAAAGGTGGCCATCGAGGAGCTAAAGGAGCCCGGAGTCTCACACATCTGCCATTATATGCTGCGTTTGGTCCAAGTTTATTTGCATGTTTTTTTTAACGGGACCAGAAATGCTGCTTTCAAGTGCTCTTGGGAACGTCTCACTAATAGAAATCATAATGAAATGCAAAATTCATGCATAAGCCCTGATAAAAACTTAGCATTAATGCAATAAATCTGAACAAGCTCATGGCTGAGAATCATGGGAAATGTAGTCTCAGTAACACTTTACTTTAAGCCACAAATCACAGTATTCACAAACTAAGACTAGCTTAATAAACTACCGATTAGTGGTTCATTATTAGTAAGGTAGAAGTTGAGTTTGGGTATAAGGGATGCAGAATAAGATCATACTTTATAACTAATAATGAACAGTTATTATCTTTTTAATAGGCAGGTTATAAGCCAGTAGATAATAGCATGAATTGTGACCTAAACTAAAGTGTTACCGAAGTCTCTAACGCTCATCAAAGGTGCATTTATTTGATAAAAATTTCTGTAAAAATGTGAAATATTTTTAGCATTAATAATAGCTGTTTTGCATGTGAATATATAGTAAAGTGAAATTTATTTTTGTGATTCAAAGCTGAATTTTCAGCATCATTAATTCAGGATTTGCTGATTTTGATGATCAAGTGTGATCATTTGGTGGTCTAGTTACTAAAGTGTAGACATAAAAGAGCCGTGGCCTGTTGGGTTACAGATACGTTTGTTTTGGCATTCAATGATCAACTTTTTTTTTGGGCAAAATTAACTCTTAATTCATGGTTTGGTAGAGCTCAGATCAACATTAGGGTGAGTAAAAGATGACAGAATGATCCTGAAAGCTCATCTCAAGCACTGAATAAAACAGCACATTACCTGTGAAACATACATTTGGATTGTAAGGAAAATAAAGTGGTGATTGTAAAATAAGCTGCTGTTATAATGTTAATCTGTGGCGTAAACAAGCTTCCATAAAATACATTTAGTTCCTCCATAATTGCAGTTAGAATTAATGTATTAACTACTCCAGCTTTAGTTGGCACTCAGTCATAAACACAGCTGAAGAGGAGATTATTCGCCCTCCTGTGAAATTTGAACTCTTTTTCAAATATTTCCCAAGTGATGTTTCCATTCCAGCCACAACCCAACACTGGGAAACACCCATACACTCTTGCATTCACACATTATGGCCAATTTAGCTTATTCAATTCCCCTATAGCGCATGTGTTTGGACTGTGGGGGAAACCGGAGCACCCGGAGGAAACCCACGCCAACACGGGGAGAACATGCAAACTCCACACAGAAACGCCAACTGACCCAGCCGAGACTCGAATCAGTGACCTTCTTGCTGTGAGGCAATTGTGCTACCCACTGCGCTACCGTGACGCCCTCTTTCTCCAACATTTTAAACGTAATTGTTTTAATGTTGTTTGTCTTTGTCACGATGACTGTACATAATACTGAAGTAATCATTCTGCAAGATACTAAAAATATTCAACGAAATAAACAGGAAAAAAAATTAAGAGAATTGTAAAAAATACATAAAATTTAGCTGGAATGTTGTAATTTTTATTGCAATAACTGGTTTGAATGTAAATGTATGATCTTTCTGCTCCTAAAGATGTTCGGTGAGCAAACTCGTATTTTAATGAATATAACGGTTTAATAAAACTGATTTGTTTAAATTCAGCAAATATATATCGTCTGTAATCACTGAGAAATGGATAAAAATATTGATTTTCAAAAGGGGGTGTGCTGATTTATGCTGAGCACTGTCTATTATTTATATTTTATATATTTGTTTTCCACAGCCTCACTAAAAGAAACCTAATAGGAAATACTGTGAGAATGTGTTAAACATTGCTTTGGAAATATATAAAAAAAAAATATATATATATATATATATATATATATATATATAAATACATTTCATGAGTTCTAATAACTTTATTGTTAACTATATATATATATATATATAGTAGTAGTCAACATCCGAAGTCAAATGTGTTTTTCAAAATTGTCCTATAAACAGGAATGGGTGTTGCCCAATAGTTTAAGGACAACTTAGATGAAAGGTGATGATCTACTTTAAATGTTGACTACTATGTGTGTGTGTGTATATATATATATATATTAATAGCAATGTTCATGACTTGAAAGCAGCATAATTGGCAGATTTGCGGAGTGACACAATCAAACGCACACACACACACACACACACACACACACACACACACACACACACACAGACAGAGACAGAGACTCCCGGCCCCTCCAGCCTCCTCGTGTGGCCCCCTCATCAATCAATGGGGCCCTGGAAAATGAGGCGTGTGTATCCGGGCGTGGCTGCCAGCGGGGCAGAGCAGAAGGGGCAGGTGGGCCTGAAGGCATGTGTGCCGTGGGGCAGCGGTGTCTCAGCCCAGTACCGCACCGTCTTCTCGGAGCACACATGTCCACAGGAGGCGAAGGCGTGTGTGGGAGCGCCCGCATCCATGTAGAACGCCGGCTCGCAGCCCAGCCACAGTGGCACATAGGGGCCGACCGTCCGGCACAGCGGGCACTCTCTGCGGCCGCCCGTGCCGCCGCAGGACCCCTCCTCGCGCTCGCGGTGGCGCTCCGGGCGCTGGCCCCAGTCGTGCCGGCCGTGCACGTGTCCGCAGCTCAGGTAGGCCCACGGCTGCCGCTCCTCCAGGCTGTGGCTGCGCGGGAGGCTGGGGAAGGCCAGCGTGCTCAGGCCCACTGGACACTGAGGCCGGGCTGCGTTCAGCTCCAGCCGCAGGGCGTCCAGGTGCCGCAGCGTCGGTGCTTTCAGCAGCCCATCAGCCGTTCGCCACAGTAGCGTCGCCCCGCACAGATCCACCAGAGAGCCATCCTGCAGAGCGCTGCTCTCACCCTGAGCCTACACACACAAACACATATGTACAGCTGAAGTCACAATTATTAGCCCTTCTGTGTTGTGCTTCTGCAGAATCCCCTTAGAGAAAGAACATCCAAAAAAGCAGAAACTGATGGATTTGTGCTGAATGATAGCATTATTGACCCATAACCATCAATGGTACCTAACATTATAACTGTCAGTGCGTTTGTCTGCTTTTTATACAGTTTCTATTATAATTTGCAGGTTAAGTGCAATTAAAGTATAAACTGAAATACAACCTCAAAGTATAAACAGCAGAAGTGAATGAATCGATTTTCCCTACCAGCAAATATTAATCTGAGCAAAAGAAACTGACACCAAATATAAAAGCAGACACTTACATGCTATAACGCCGTCAATAATGATGAAATGGCTGAGGAATATCCACAAGATAACGTTAGATGTAAGAATTGCAGCTCTGACAGGGACATGAGGGTTTTAAACAACTGAAAAACAGCTGCGAGTGCAGTATATGGATCATAAGTTCCCACAATGTACAGTTTGTGATAATATCCTGGTTCTGTTGTGTTGATATGTGATCCAAATATTCTGTAAATTGGAAATGATGGAAATATGAGTGGTTTATGCTGCATTTATATGAAGGTCTCAGTGTAGCCACCATTTCAGCCCATTATTTTTTGCCCGCCAGGTCTCCGCACAGGTCACGTGACTGAAAACTATCAGTTAACCTAGTTAAGCCTTCAAATGTCACTTTAAGCTGAATACTAGTGTCCTGAAGAATATCTAGTCTAATATTATGTGCTGTCATCATGGCAAAGAGAAAAGAAATCAATTATTATGTTTAGAAATGTGCTCTCATGTTAAACAGAAATTGGCCATGCATTAAAAAAAAATGCATGAAATTGTGTTTTAGACACGCCGTGTGGAGTCTGGTTTGAGCATCAGGAGATAAAGCACAACACGATGGATAATGTCAACACTATTACTGTTTAAAAAGTTGAACAATAAGTTAAACAACAATCAGTGACAGAATCAAATGATCACCACATTTAAGCATTATTTTACATTAATAATGGATTCAGTTTACTGTAAATAATACATTTGTTGTATATCATTCCCATTTGAGAAAAATGAATCGAAAATGTTTGAAACGTACCCACAGTTGTGAAATGAGTGCATCGAATGTATATTAACACTGTGAGGCTGTCTGTATAAAGCCTAATAAATGAACGTTCAGTCATAGAACTGCATGTTATAGTGGAAAAAATTGGTTTGATTTCAGAGACAGTAGTATGTTCTAAACATTTCCTTTTCAGATACCCACAACTCTAATGACTCCTGCACTAAAGGAAACACTGAATGCAAACTGCAGCATACATCAGCGGCGGCACAGATTATCCATCATTCAGAGAGCTTCACCGCTGCTGTAAATCACATTAAGAGGCCAATCAGCACCTCCTTGTTGCTTTACAGAGTAATTAAGAGCGATTGTGCTTCATAATGTGCAGCAGATGTGTTAAAGGGTCAACACATCATTTGACTTCATAGTTACGATCCGTCAGATTAGGAAAAGCTAGTAAAGTACACCCGGTAGGGGTGTGCCATATTGGAAAAATCTAGCATTGCAACAGTTTTGTTTTCTGCGACATACATTACGATATGAATACAATTTCACCAGATGACTTGAAGATCTCTATTTGGAAATAACATATTTTAGATTGACTGGGATGATTCTGTAACGAGTGCATTTGCATAAATTGTATTAATCTACATGTATAGATAAAATCATTCATTCATTTATTCATCCATTTTCCTTTGGCTTAGTCCCATTGTTCATCAGGGGTCGCCACAGCGGAATGAACCGCCAACTATTCCAGCTTGTTTTACACAGCGGATGCCCTTCCAGCCGCAACCCAGTACTGGAAAACACCCATACACACTCATTCACACACGCACTCATACACTACGGCCTATTTAGTTCATCAATTCCCCTATAGCGCATGTGTTTGGACTGTGGGGGAAACCGGAGCACCTGGAGGAAACCCACGCCAACACGGGGAGAACATGCAAACTCCACACAGAAACGCCAACTGACCCAACCGGGACTCGAACCAGTGACCTTCTTGCTGTGAGGCCACAGTGCTAACCACTGAGCCACTGTGTCGCCCATAGATAAAAATCTACAAATGAAAAAGAGTGTTTTATTGTTCTCCAAGGCGTCTAGCTGTATTCAGGTGTACAGTAAATGAATAATCAAATGTAAAATAATACTGCATAGTGTTCACTGCATAAATAATTAAATAAAATTAATGGTTATTTTAGTTACAAATGGTACAATGCTTTTAAAATCCTCATACAGTCACAGGCCTCAAAAAACACTTCATTATAATCCAGATTCAACATTGCAGATCTTGCAATGCGACTATTGCGAATGATCACAACAACCAAATACACATTTAAACTCAGAGGGCAGAGAATTGCACAATGTAGGTGATAATGAAGCGAGCAGGGCTGATACTAACCAGCTGTCCGCGGATGGGGCCGGAGCGCGTCTCTCTGAGGGCATAGACGTCTCCACACACCGAGATCTCCCTCCACAGGCCCTGCTTGGGCTCTTCCGGGAAGCCCAGTGGATGCATCACCAGCACGCCATTGGTTGTCAGGCCGTCCATGTGACCATCCGGATTCTTCCATTTGGTCGCTTTCTCCTGCGGGAGGGAGGCGTATTTCATTACATAAGTACGTCTAATTTTCATCTTTTTTGTGTGTTTAGCGTCTACACTGACAGTCATGACAACAAATGTTTTCTTTTAATACATCAATCAGATTTCAACTCATCGTTTTAAGTTATACAAAGTTTAACTTAATATTTTAAGTCAGTTTGATTGATGCAAGTTGAGATTACTGTCAACTCTGTTACTGTCAACACTGTTACTGTTAATAACAGAGTTACCGTCGGCTCGGTTACCGTCAACTGTTAAAGGGGTGGTCCACAGTGGTTTTTTAAGGTTTGATTGTGTTTATTGAGTGAAAAACAATGTGTGTTCGTGATTCCTTTGTAAAAAATCACGTTATTTGTTCACATATCTTACCTTCATTTTATACAGCTACTGAGCTAACAGGAAACGACCATCATATTTCCTGGTTCCTCCTATAAGGCCCGCCCTCAAAGGGCTCTGATTAGTCAGCTAACCTAATGTGTTGTGATTGGCGGATCAGCTTCATATGTCAGTGAAGCCATATCAGTTTGAGCCTAAGTCAGACACAGAAAATGAAGAGGACACAGCTGAACCCATGCAAACGCGACTCTTGCAAGATGTTTCTAAATGGTATGGGGTTTTTTTGTTTGTTGGTAAGAGGAGGAATGTGGTCAAGCCATCAGCATTTCACTTCAGCATCTCATAGTAGTGTATATAGGAAATGATACATTATAAGATGGCTGTAAAGGCTCCGTTTCTAATAGATAGCAGGTAAAACGGTCTACTTTGGTTTTTCGTTCACTTTCTGAGGTTTAACCACGTCATAAAAATGCAATCGTAATGACATTGTACTGTAGTAAGGCTAGGACATATTAAAACGCACTTCAGGTATTTATAAAGAGTATGTTTATGCTGAATAAATCAATGAAAATATAGTGAAAGCACAGACAAACCTATTCTGAAAGCAACGCACTTTTGTAAATAAATAAATAAATAATGAAACATACGTTGCAGAAAAAGGAATAAATGATATGATGTGGTATTTTCTTTATTCTGAGTAAAACGGTTCACGAAATTACCATAATAGTACGCGTGCTCAACAATGCATTGCTGCCGTCTTGACTGTTTTTCTGAAGTGCTGCTGGCTTGACCACAGTGTTGTACATCATTTTTCTTGTTTTATATCTAGTAAAACAAGTAGGGAAGGTGGCAGTGGCGGCGCCTCAGGGAGACTTGGGATGTCTGTACATAATATACTCCATTATTTCAAATGTAAAACTCACAGAATGCTGACGCATACAGATACATTGCGGTCGCTGGTGACGATTGTGGATGTTTACAAGGGTAAAACGGATACATATGTTTGTAGCTAAATCATACCTGCCAAACTCCCGTTTTTACAAAGAGTCTCTCGTATTTCACACCCATCTCCTGCCACCCTCCCGTCTTGTTATTTCTCCCGGAAAACTTCCGTAATTTCATCCCCACGCCAGGTCATCAATTTTGGTATAGCATCTGATCGCCGCCGGCCAAAAACATGGTACAGTTATTAACATCACATACACCCGCAGCTGTCCTTTGTGAAATGCTTTGTACAGAGAGCTATATCTTTTTATAATATTCTGGAAAAATTTAAAATGAATTTTAACCACTTCTCTCTTTGTGTCACGTCCCTTGGAAGGCCAAATAGTGAAACAGAACAAGATCCATGGAAATAGCAGCGTTTAGACGGCATTTTCCTTTCTCTACTAACGCGTCTGTGGCCATGCCCCGTTGCTGCGCGAGGTGTATGCAGTGAATGCGCGTAACCTGGAACGTTTGTGATCTCATTAGCCCGGATGTATTTTTTGTAGTGCCCAAATTCGTTCGCTGTAGGCTTTGCTAAGCTAACTCTGTAAAAGCCAATGTCTCCCTTTGCATTAAATTTGAGCATCTTACATTCAGAGATGTTGTTTATGTCCACACAGCAACATTACACATCAACTACAGTTTAAAATATGATATCGGAGTGGACCACCCCTTTTAGAAGCAACATTTTAGTATTCAGATACGCACCCCGAGGAAGATGTTTTTGGAGGAGTCGAAGCCGGCGGCGTAGATGCGAGCGGTGTATGGAGGATTGCGTTCGCAGACGACCCTGCAGGCGAAGCGGGAGATGGTGCTGGGAGCCGATGAGGAGTCTTCACCCTCCTTGGATCCTCCAGGAGTGTCCGTCACCACGAAGTCTATGGGGCTCTCGGTGGAGCGGCCGATCTAAAGAGCAGCATCCAGGATTCACAGAAAATCTTCTTAAGTTACACATTTTTTTTTAAGATCATCAGAATTTCAGTCCCACTTCATATTAAGTGGCCTTAATTACTATGTACCTAATTACTGTATTTGGTACAATGCTCTTATTATGTACATGCATGTCTTTACATTGTGCTTATTGAGCTTATTCCGCGATGCGGTCGCTCGTTTTTGCAATTGTTTTAGAACTTCTCATTGAGTCACCTATGGGAGAAATGACTAGGAATGATGAACGGCAGAAAACGGTCAAACTACTCGCTCTACAAACAAGTGTGCTCATCACTATACAGACAAAGCAGAGTAATATAACAGGAAAATGTCAGTTTGCAACATGAAGCAGCAGAACCAGCTGTTTTTAATGTCTAAATATCAATGGAAGTGAATGAGAGTGGAAGTCTCCAGACAAAAAGATTGCAATGGCTGCGCCCGTTCGTACATCAAGCATATGGTCAGTATGTAGAAAATTATCTGCATGTAATTACAGCTTAAATTAAATTCTGTACACATATTTATAATTACACTGTTGACCATCCCTTACACCTTAACCCACCTTTAAAGGTGCAGTATGTAAGCTTGACACCCAGTGGTTGAACTAGGTATTGCATTCCTGAATCAAAACAAAGTGCAGGTTGCCAGATTGAGGACCAACAGGAGCGAGTCTGAATTGTGATTTAAATCGTGTTCTATATTAAAGCAACGGCACACGATAGAAGGAATATTCTCCATATTAAAGGAGTTTTTGTCCTAACCAACACCTCGACTTGATATATTAGAAACAGCTTCTATTTCTCACAGCTGAACAACAGAAAACTGACAATGATCAGCTCAGGTACACCTCATGTGCTTTATTTAGTGTTAAATGCTAATAATGTGAGTTTGAATGCCGTTTTACATGACATTTATTGCCATACTACTGAAAGCAGCAGCAGATAGTTCACCTCAGATCTGGACAATACAATAAACCGTCTGAAATTGAACTTTAGACTCAAAACCAACACATATGAGTGATTCAGCATCTACATTTAATAATGTTAAAGAGGTTTAATATGTATTAATATGATTATAAACCATTTGGTGAGTGAGTGCATATTCTGTGCTTCTGAATGTCTGTGTTTACATTTCTGTGGTGTTTCGTCTGGTGCAAACAGCCAAACTGCTCATCACTGCGTATCTCCTCACGTAGTGTGTTGTTAGGACATGGGGTTACAGTGTAACCTGCTCACCTAATGTTTACACTCGTAATATTTATATTATTTGCTAATTAATAACCTCATGTGGAACTCTGAACCTGCGTCTCATTTCGGATTTATTTAATTAGTGTGTATAATTTGTGGACTGTGATCCTGAGTTTGTTTGTTAGATGAGTTGACCAGTTTTGTCTTCGGTACTGACTAATCTACTGTATCTGCACACATATATTACTGTAAAGCATCCTGGAGAGAAGATTACTGTAAAATGCAACTCATTAATGTATTTAAAGTCATGTGTTTGGCAGATGTTTTGAGAAGTAATATATAAAGTTTTATCATTTTGCAGGTCATCAAACTCATGATTACGGGCAGTGAGATGAATGAAAAAAAAAAGATAAATATTACATAAGAATAAATGGCAGCGCTTTATAATAACTGCACACTATGAATCATTCATTAAGCCTTCATAAATAGTTAATTCATCATTTAAGTTTAACTCGACATTGATAGACATTAGTAAGCAGTTTATAAATACAGCTACAAATGCTGTGCTGTTCACTTATAAGCGCATGTATAATTAGTTTAATGACTATTTTCATACTTAGTTAATGATTCATTTTTCACTACTAAATTAATTATTGCATTATTTACAAAGCAGTTATTTAAGAGTAGTTAATAGTTTTTAAGATCATTCAGATTGAGTAAGTAAATGATTAATAAACTATATGAACATCTTATTTTTCAGGCATATAGTAATAGTTACTCTGGATGTATTTGCATTTTATATATATATTTTAGCAACTTTTGTTCTGTTTATGTTTTATTTCTGTTAATATTGATTTGACATTAGCATCAGTGGTTTGGTTGCAGTGCAGCCTGACCTGGAACATGTCGGTGTCGTTGTCATGGCAATACTCCACCACCACCGTCTGGTTCCTGGAGAGGGTGAAGGAGATGCTGTGCTGCCCCCTGCTGTTCACCGCCTGCAACCAAAGGTCAACAGCGTGTCAGCATCCCTCAATGCTAGTGCTAGCACCCTCAGTGTGTGCTAATCTGAAAACACACCAACCTTGCTGTCGTGTGGGCTGCTGAGGATGTGCACCGCGCTCGGCTTGACCCCGTTAGCTTTCGCCCTCCTGTAAAGAGCAAAGCGGCTCCTCTTGCGGCCGCGATCTCCGCCCGGCAGAGAGCCATTATACCTGTGGAAGACAACACACACACACACAATTAAACCAGTCGTGTCTACATTCATCATGTGCCATAAAAGCAGAGATGCAGCAAGAGTATCTGACCACTTACAGTACAGGATTCAGAAAATGCACACGCGCTTTTATTCATGAGGATTTAAGGGGTTAAAGATTAGCCTATAACACCATCTGCTCTTAAAGACTAGCCTAGACCATCAAAAACTAGCCTAGAGTGCTGTCTGCTGTTCAAATCTGGCCTAGAACCCCAAAAACTAGACTATAGCGCCATCTGCTGTTCAAAACTGGCCTAGAGCACCAAAAACCAGCCTAGAGCACCATCTGTTGTAAGAAACTAGCCTAGAACACCAAAAACTAGCCTATAGCGCCATCTGCTGTTCGAAACCGGCCTAGAGCACCAAAATCAGCCTAGAGCACCATCTGTTGTTTAAAATTAGCATAAAGCACCAAAAACTAGCCTAGAGCGCCATCTGCTGTTCGAAACCGGCCTAGAGCACCAAAATCAGCCTAGAGCACCATCTGTTGTTTAAAATTAGCATAAAGCACCAAAAACTAGCCTAGAGCGCCATCTGCTGTTAAAAAATAAATAAGGGAAACAATGGTGTTTGAGGTTCACAGTTAGGGTTGGGTACCGAAACCCAGTGCCATTATGGCACCGGTACCTATGTAACAGGTATGCACCGGACCGAAACAGCATATGAATTTCGGTGCCACTGGTGCTGCAACAAGGACGTAAGAAGCATCAAGGGGTGCATCAAAGGCACACACAGGTGCGCGTTGTGTCACACCATCTCTTAAACATTTAACTCTAAACCACTTTGAGGGATACGGACACCGCCGGCGATGTTAGGCGTTTGTTCTTGTTGCTTAGATATAGAAGGCAAAACGCACAGTACAGCGCATCCGCTGAGCGACTCCCTTCATCAACACGCATGATCACGTTCATCTAATTTGCTGAAACTAAGCGTTCTAAAGTATGGCTGTATTTCACAAACAAGCATTCTGACACCGCAACGTGCAGCAGATGATTTACAGAAGTTGTGTGTAAGGGGGGAAACACGTCAAACTAATGAAACATTTGAGGGCGCAGGGAATCAGCTTAAAGGCAGAGGAATGCACTGTCTCTGACAGCTGACACATCATCTGACACTTTCACTGAGTGTGTGTACACGGACACCAATACTCTGATCTTAATATGATTAAGACAATACTCTGATTAAGAGTCCACCATGAAAACAGTGATTTTTGATGACCTCAAAGGACCACAGACACCCGCGTCCCGAAATGTGGAGGTTTTTTCTTTCCATTCGGCGTGCGCTATCAAACTCCATTAAAACAACACTCCTCCACCAGTCCTTATTCTCATTCAACACCTCAGTTTGTCACGGGGCATGAACAGTGGGGCTTTAGGATCAGTCCTTTAGGGTGGAGCTATCAGTCCTTTAGGGCGGAGCTATCAGTCCTTTAGGGCGGAGCAATCAGTCCTTCAGGGCGGAGCAATCAGTCCTTCAGGGCGGAGCAATCAGTCCTTCAGGGCGGAGCTATCAGTCCTTTGGGGCGGAGCTATCAGTCCTTTGGGGCGGAGCTATCAGTCCTTTAGGGCGGGGCTGTCATTGCAAGTCTCGTTTCTGCTCTGCCTTCATCCATTTGTCAATATTTTTTTATTTTGTGAGCAACACCCATTCTCCAACAACTCAATCGGTTCCCAAAGGACAAAATCAGGCACCGTCCTTCATTTTTTTCTCATATCAGGTGGATGTACATCATCTTAAAGTCTCCAGTCTCTTATTTTCATATGTATATAGTATTTGTGCACTTCATTATTTTGCAAAAAATCTGCTGTTAAACACTAGCCTAGATCCCCATTTCCTGTTCAATATTAAGCTCAGAATTAATTACAGAGAGAAGCTTTAATTATGACAGCAAAAATTTCACTGTATGTGTGTAAGATATGATTATGCTCAGCAATATCACACAAGCAAGAGTGCTGTTCTCATGAATATCAGAGCATTAGAAACAAGAGGGAAGTGCTTTACTGACCTTAAGCACAGGATTGATTCACACAAACCCTATTTAAATCATTGCAAATTGCATTTGAACCTGTGGTAACACAATATTAGCACACTTTACAATACCATATGACCAGCTCCCTATAGGACAGCGTTCTCAATTGAATATCAAACTGCAAATCTCCCCTTGAATTTATTGCAGGAGTCGTAAACATCTTATATTTTATAGTGCTTTTTGGAGCTCAAAAAAAGTCATTTAATTTATGCATTCAGCAAATGCATTTTTTAAGCCAAAACTACTTAGATTACATTAAAGATGCACATTTAATTAGCTTAAAAATGTCCATATAGGCAACATTTCCGTGCACAAAAAAACAACAACCTGAGTGCAAATGACTGAAGACTGAATTAGAGAAATTATCTGAATGACAGTAAACAGATTTACTCCAATAAAGCAGATTAAGAGCAGAGCACAGACTCCACCTGTCAGAGCCAATGATTAAGACCAGAACAGCTGAAAACTCCGGGCTTTAGTGAGGAGATTTGAGGATATTGGTAGGAAATCGCATGCATGTGATGTCCATAATAAGTCCAGGAGTCGGCAGAGTCTGACAGAAGCTCCGTCTGTGTGTGTGTGAGAAAGAGGCTTTTGTTCAGTGTTGTGTTTCAGTGGCACGAGGCAGACGCAGCTGCACTATCAGCATGTAATACTGACACTCATTTATATAAAGCAGGCCATAGGAACGGTTGAATATTCATGTTTCAGACTGATTCTGCTGTAAGACAAGCCGGAGCATACAACAGCAGAAGAACAGTGACTGGCAGAGAAATGCTGCAAACGCATCAACTGTGTCCACAGCGCTCAAACTGCCACTTCAGCACTGCACACTGACACAGCAGAGAGGGAGTGAGTACACACACATGTACACACACACACAAACATGCGCACACAAAACACATATACACACACATACACCTACAGGCTCAAACAACAGACATATACGCACAAATCATATTCACACACACTCAGATACATACATGCACACAAACACACATATATACATGTACACACATATACACGTACACACACACGCGCGCGAGCGCGCGTACACACTTCGTATTACACACATGCGCACACACACACACACACACATACATACATACATACATGCATGCGCACACATACACTCACACATACTCAAACATACACACACACTAAACAGATACATACTCACATACATGCGCATACACACAAAACAGATACACACTCACACATACATGCGCACAGACACACACATATATACATGTACACACGCATACGCATCATATATACAGACACACACACACATATACATACATACATACATACATACATGCGCACACATACACTCACACGCATACATATACACACACTCAAACATACATACATACACACACACACACACACACCATATACACACATACATACATGCACACACACACACACACAAAACAGATACACACACACACACACACTCAAACATACATGCGCACAGACACACATACACTCACACATACTCAAACATACACACACACACTCACACACACATACATATACACACACTCAAACATGCATGCGCACAGACACACACATACACGTGCACACACACACACACACACACACACACATCATATACACACATGCACACAGACATACATATACACACTCAAACATACATGCGTGCATACACACACAATGAAATATTCACACATATAATCAGCTATATAGTCACATTCTGAAATGCCTGTGAGAATATATCGGCTTTTACTACAGGTCTGTCTGACAGACAACATCTAAACAGGTGATGTAGCAGCAGTGGAGACCAGAGGAGAAGAGCAATAATCACCTCCTGGACAGTGAATTATTAGAAAATAACCATATCACAATGTCAGGTGTGCATTGCTGTACGATCATTCAATCATCAGCAATCATTCCTTACATAAACCAGGGCATCGCTACAAGATGTGCTTGCTTGGATAATACAGCTTGACAGAAATAAACAAGAAAAAACTCAAACAATCACAAACTATTATGATATATTATTCAGATTCAGTACAGATAACTGTGATGTTGTCTGTATGTGAGATTTAGCTGCTTTATTATGCATTCATGGGATATTTCTCCTGTTTTATGTGGATTTGATCACATCTAAATTAATCCATATGTTTGTAAAAAGCCACAGCGTTCCCTGGGTTTTGTCCTTCCATACACAGCCTTCAATAACACTCTTCTAAAACATCCATAATTCAAGAACTTTAATCAATGATGCGTGTTTACTCATGTGACTCACATTGTGCTCTTATATACACATATCTTCGGTTATAGCAGCACTATTGCGCCTGCTATCCACTTTCAAGGTGTTGTTAGAAATAAATATAACTAAATAGCCAAATCTTCATCCTACAATCCTGCAAAGCTGACAGAAAATCTACCTGCAGTTGCTCTCTTAAAACATGCTGGCATTTGCATTTCAGACCAAACACGGACTGAATGTGACCTGGACACTGAATATTCTGCTAATAAATAACAAATGCATGAACACTAAATGATGTGCGGTCTCTGTTTCATCTCAGTGAGCTGTTATTAAGGTTAGGGTTTTACATTAATAAAATGTAATAAAAGGTTTGCAGTGCTATATTGTTTGTGTTGTATATTACGCTACAGAAACCTTGTAATAAACTGCAGCACATTTTCTGTTATCTTACAGACTTATTTCTCTAGATATTATTTCTTTATACACTTCAAACCACTAAAAATGTCACTAAAAGTCACTTTGTTAAACTGTAGAGTTGAATTTTCAACATCAAAAGTGGACAGAGCAGAGATCAACATCCCATAATGCAATTCACAACCGTAAATAAATAAACACAATATATGGAAACTGTTCCTTAACAGATATTTTTTACAGTGTACATCACTTCCAAATGATCTTATGCATTATTAAATAATATTAATAAACCATGAAATACAATAATGGGCGTCACGGTGGTGCAGTGGGTAGCACGTTCGCCTCACAGCAAGAAGGTTGCTGGTTCGAGCCCCGGCTGGGTCAGTTGGCGTTTCTGTGTGGAGTTTGCATGTTCTCCCCGTGTTGGTGTGGGTTTCCTCCGGGTGCTCCGGTTTCCCCCACAGTCCAAACACATGCGCTATAGGGGAATTGATTAACTAAATTGACCGTAGTGTAAGTGTGTGAAATCGTGTGCTGTATAAGTTGGCGGTTCATTCCGCTGTGGCGATCCCAGATTAATAAAGGGACTAAGCAGGAAATAAATGAATAAATGAATGAAATACAATAATAACAATTAATTCTTCTACACACACACACCAGAGCAGCATGGATTTTTAATTCATGCATTTACAGCTTAAACAGTTTTACGGTTCATGGATTTAATTTTCTGCATTTCACGTGTGTAACCTGTGTGTTTTTGTCCTTCTCGCATCTGATGCAATGTGTGGACATTAGAGGAGATCCTGCCTCTGCAGAAGCATTTCCTGATACCACACACACACACACACACACGTGGGTGGAAACATTTTACGCTCTCATTTCCTGAGTGCGATTATGTCACGCGCTCACAGCTGCACAGCTAGAATATGAGCGCTGTTAATAACACTGATAGCCTGATGTAAAAGCCAAGATGAATATTTGACCATGGTGAAGTGACCAGCGCTGGCCTCATATCTGCATCTCAATCATCATAAATATCAAAAATATCATACTGTTGACAAATTGTCTCTGTTAGAAGTGGTTTACTACATTGTGTAGTATTCATATCAAATACAGCTGAAGTCAAAATGATTCTCCCTCCTGTGAAATATTTATAATTTTTCAAATATTTCTCAATTGATGTTTAATGGAGCAAGACATTGTTCACAGTATTCATTCATTCATTTTCTTTTCGGCTTAGTCCCTTTATTAATCTGGGGTCGCCACAGCGGGATGAACCGCCAACTTATCCAGCATATGTTTTACGCAGCGGATGCCCTTCCAGCTGCAACCCATCACTGGGAAACATTCACACACACTCATTCACACACATACACTATGGACAATTTAGCTTACCCAATTCACCTGTGCCGCATGTCTTTGGACTTGTGGGGGAAACCGGAGCACCCGGAGGAAACCCACGCGAACACGGGGAGAACATGCAAACTCCACACAGAAACGCCAACTGACCCAGCCGAGGCTCGAACCAGCGACCTTCTTGCTGTGAGGCGATTGTGCTACCCACTGCGCCTGTTCACAGTATTTCCTATAATATTTTTTCTTCTGGAGAAAGTCTTATTTGTTTTATTTCGGCTAGAATAAAAGCAGTTTTTCTAAACCATGTCAATATTATTTGCCCCCTTAAGCAATATTAGTTTCGTTTGCCTACAGAACAAACCACTGTTATACAATCACTTGCCTAATCGGTTTTAATTGTCTTTAATTGTGTATTTTAATTGCTATTTGTATTCTCTGGACATTATATTATTATGTGCACGTTATGTACAGCACTTTGATCAGACATCAGCTGTTTTTATAAGTGCTTTATAAATTGAATTCAACTAAACCATGTCGTTTTATGGCAAGTAGCAGTGTAATAATCAGAATAATGTACATGCAGCCGGTTGTTAATACAGAATAAATGACTTCTGCAAAACCTGTCCTGCTTTATTCTGCAATGGACTCTTTTCACAAGATGACGTGTTTAACGGGCATCATAATCTTAAATCCTTGAAAGTTTTTAATATTTAGATTTTTTTTTTTTTAAACGTATGAACATTTATATGCATTTATGTATGCATTATATCATCTTTGCAGCAAATTACAAAAAACGAATTACTGCGTATGCGAGGTGTCTCTAATGCAGTGTCTATGGGGCTGAGAGTAAATTTGACGTTGTTTTCTCCTCTGGCCGTCGTCATCAATCTCACACTATTTTTTTTCCTTTTTCTGAAAGTCTTGATAACACCATCCTGGAGTTTTTCTGTTATTATTTCAGCAAACAGGAATGTAAAAAAAATATTTGTTGTACTCTCCGATTCACTGCGCTCTGAGTTTACCCAGCTATGACGCCTTCTGCTGCTGAGATACCCGTGAATGTGAAAAGGGTCTATAACAACCGGCTGGATGTACATTAGCTCTTATTTTAACCCTTTTAAAAACCCCAGTGGGAAATATTCATTCATTTAGTTTATTTTCGGCTTAGTCCCTTTATTAATCTGGGGTCGCCACAGCGGAATGAACCGCCAACTATTCCAGCATATGTTTTACACAGCGGATGCCCTTGCAGCTGCAACCCATGACTGGGAAACATCCACACACACTCCTTCACACTCATACACTACGGACAATTTAGCTTACCCAATTCCCCTATAGCGCATGTGTTTGGACTTGTGGGGGAAACCGGAGCACCCGGAGGAAACCCACGCCAACACGGGAGAACATGCAAACTCCACACTGAAACGCCAACTGAACCAGCCGGGACTCGAACCAACGACCTTCTTGCTGTGAGGCCACAGCGCTAACCACTGCACCGCCATTGGGAAATATGAACGCTTAAAAGGTGTCCACCACTGATCTGCTCTATAGGCCGACAGTCAGCATCAGATCGGCTGATTCATCAAGAACAACAACACATTAATTCCTATAATAATCCAGCTATGATTATTGTTGACCAACATCTTTTCTTCCTGTTGGTTTTCTAGATGGAAAGCCTCCATTTCTGAGACTAACTGCCCGCACATGTCTGTTTTTCATTAGTGTTTCCCTGTAAATGTTTAATAAACGCTCTCAAAATATAAAACACTCAATCTTATTCCGACCGGAAGCACACATCGGCCGCGTCATCTGTAAATATCGGTCGACTACTAGTTAATAATAACTTCATTGACAGGTTTACTCCCACTGTCCTCGTTTCAGAGCTGGTTAAGCAGCAGCAGGATGACTAAAGGAGCCGCTGGTGATGTTAATAACAGTACAAAACGGCACCACGGCAATGTTTTATGAACAGAATCATCAGCAGTACAGGTCATATCGGCGTCGCGTGAACGCGCCCGCTCATTCATTCAACTGTGAGCCGTTAAAAAAGGTCGTCGTGACGCGCGGATTGACGATTAACGTGTAGTAAAGCTCGTCGGTAAAAGTAAGCGTGTAGTAAAAACCGTTCACTCACCCGAGGATCACCAGTTCTCCGTATTTCACCGGATCTTTACAGCGGGCATGTTCGTGCTGGTTCGGCTGCAACATGGGACTGGAAACACCGCCGCTGTGGAGTCTCTAAACACGGCGAGCGCTGACCGGGAGCGAGGGCTTTAACGCGGATGAATCTCGTCAGTCTGGCCGTCTCGAGCGCATGGCTCTCCGCGGGACTCAAGCGACAAAACCGGACCGAATCCGTTCATCTGCTCCACAAGCCGAGCGCTGGCGGATGAAAGAACAGCTCGCGGCGGAGTGGAAGAGTCCATGTGCGCGGCGGGGGAGTCCGGTAACTACCCGGACATTCAAACAGCGAGTTTCTACATTTAAAGTTGATGTATATTATTGAATTGTTGTGATATTTTGTTGTTGGTTTATGTGAATGAAAGTCAGGAGGATTTAAAATGGCACTTGTGTTTTAATTCATGACTCTCCATACGCACGCGCACCCCTCCGCGTAGAGCGCGATCCCGTGCGCCGGATTGCCTTTGAGCATTACGTCAGTGAGAAAGAGAGTAAAACTGAGTCTGATGCTGAAGTCTAACATGATGAAGACATGGACCATGAGAGAGCACGCTGGAAGTAATATGACGATGTGTTTTAATGGACTGAAAAATAATACATACAAACGATATAAATGCCTTAAGTTCGCGTGAGATCAAAGTTTATCACGTTTATTTTGCAAGCACACATTGTTGGTCGTAAAGTGAATAACTGATCTGTGCAAGTTAATACTCTGTTCAGTAAATCTTTAATCAAAATCTGCACGTCTGCTTTCTTCCTTGATGAACTTTACACAGTGGATGCCCTTCCAGCTGCAACCCAGTACTGGGAAACACCCATACACACTCATTTACAGACACACATATACTACGGCCAATGTAGTTGATCAATTCCCCTATAGCGCATGTGTTTGGACTGTGGGGGAAACCGGAGCACCCGGAGGAAACCCACGCCAACACGGGGAGAACATGCAAACTCCACACAGAAACACCAACTGACCCAGCCGGGACTCGAACCAGCAACCTTCTTGCTGTGAGGCCACAGTCTTAACCACTGAGCCACCGTGTCGCCACATAGTGCTCATTATTCTAAAACATCCGCTGGTCGCATTGAGACCAGCAGGACCAGCATTGAGACCAGCAGGACCAGTATTGAGACCAGCAAAACCAGCATTGAGACCAGCAAAACCAGCATTGA
>CAIGQV010000843.1:860255-882403 GCA_903798115.1 Danio jaintianensis | reverse complement strand
CACAGCGGATGCCCTTCCAGCTGCAACCCAGTACTGGGAAACACCCACACACACTCATACACTACGGCCAATTTAGTTCATCAATTCCCCTATAGCGCATGTGTTTGGACTGTGGGGGAAACCGGAGCACCCGGAGGAAACCCACGCCAACACGGGGAGAACATGCAAACTCCACACAGAAACGCCAACTGACCCAGCTGGGACTCGAACCAGCGATCTCCTTGCTGTGAGTCCACAGTGCTAACCACTGAGCCACCGCTGGGTTATTATAGTTGACTGAAACTTAAAAAAATAAACACTCAAAATAAATGAAATGCTTACTAAAACATAATAATAATGATGATGATGATGATGATGATGAAATCCAGCTACGCAGCTAACAAAACACCATTTACAGCAATATAACAATTTAAAATATTGTTAACACTATCTTAAGACGCCGTTTACATTGTAAAAAGCGCTAAAGAAATCAAGATAATAAAAGACATCATCAATATCAAGTAAACATTACATTCTGTGGATCAAAAATGAGTAAATTTCAGAAATAATTACAAAACTTTGATGCTAAAGATCTGCTTTGGTGCTTCCGGCTCACTGCAGCTCTCTGATTGGTGGAGTTCTCAGTGGAGCATCATGGGTAATGTAGTTTTACTGCATGAAGTCCATATTTCAGCACGGTTGTCTTCAAAATAGTTGATTAATATGAACAAGTGTGTTTAATAAGAGCTGATAAAAGAGCCTCAGAGCTCATAACAGCGCTCTAACAAAATGTAAACGTTAAAAATGAGTTCCTGAATAGAGAACATGAATGAGTTTTTACAGCCAATGAGAATGCAGAATGCAAAACAGAAGGAACTTAAGGGAGGAGTTATAGAGCTACAGCCAATGAGAGAAGGACAGACATATTTGACCACACTAATAAAACGTTCAAAATTAAGTATTATTTCACGGTGGTGCAGTGGTTAGCACTGTGGCCTCACAGCAAGAAGGTCGCTGGTTCGAGCCTCGGCTGGGTCAGTTGGTGTTTCTGTGTGGAGTTTGCATGTTCTCCCCGTGTTGGCGTGGGTTTCCTCCGGGTGCTCCGGTTTCCCCCACAGTCCAAACACATGCGCTATAGGGGAATTGATGAACTAAATTGCCCGTAGTGTATGAGTGTGTGTGTGTGTGTAAGTGTGTGTGTGTGTGAATGAGTGTGTATGGGTGTTTCCCAGTACTGGGTTGCAGCTGGAAGGGCATCTGCTGTGTAAAACATATGTTGGAATAGTTGTCGGTTCATTCCACCGTGGCGACCTCTGAGAGACTAAGCCGAAGGAAAATGAATGAATGAATGAGATACTCTACATGAACCTTGGTGTATACAGCAGTCAACATTTGAAGTGGACCAAAAAAGCTTTTCAGAGTTGTCCTAAGACGAGATTGGGAGTTGTTCAATAGTTTTAGGTCACCTTTTCTGAAAGGGTTTGAAGCACTTCAAATGTTGACTTCTGTATATCTGAAAACACATAATAATGTATATTTTGATACAATAAGGGAACAAAAGGTTTGCAAATGTGTAAGTCTGCATGCATCTCTTTAGGGTCAGAACGCATTATGAGGGTTAAAGATAAGAAATGATAACTAATATTGATTATACAGCTGAGCATGAGAAACTTTACAGTCCAGATCTGGGTATTTTTTATGAGTGAATGCTGGATGAATCCTCAAAATCACAGTTGGGTCTCAGCGTGAGCTCGGTGATGTTTCAGCCGTCATGCAAAAACAGCATTTGAATATTTCCACATGATACGGCCAAACCTGCAGATGATCTGTTCAATAAACACTTCTCTGACGCGCTTTCTGTGTGTCACGTCTCTGAGTTTGATCTCAAACACACTCATTATCATTATCCAGAACACAGAATACAGCCACCACTGCAGTTCAGCACACACCGGCTCTTTCAGTGCTGGAATTTACTTGCTATCTTTAAGTAAACTATACCAAAACACACACACAAACGCACACAAATACTTATAATAAATAAACAAGTATAGAGAGTTAGGATTTAAAAAAATAAAACAATGAATTATTAAAATAATTAATAAAAAGTTCAACTAAATATAAATAAATAAAAGTATAGTTCATATAATTTAGGTTAAATAAAAGTTAAAAAAAAAAGAACAAAAGTTTGGGTTAGGGGAAAATATTAAAAAATCAAATATAAAGTTATTATTAGGGTTAAAATAAATAAAAGTTGGGTGGGGTTAATATTCATTGTGTGTGTATATATATATATATTAACTAGGATTATAAAATAATGTTATGGATAATATATAAATACAAGTAAATACATTTAAAGTTATGGTTGGGGTTAAAAGATGAATATAAAAGTTAGGGTTTTAAAAATGTAAATAAAAATAGAGTTATGATTAGGGTTCAAATATATATTATATATATATATAAGCATTAAAGAAATATAAATCGCATGATCATTCATTCACTTATTTTCCTTCAGCTTAATCCCTTTATTCATCTGGGGTCGCCACGGCAGAATGAACCGCCAACTATTCCAGCATATGTTTTACACAGCGGATGCCCTTCCAGCTGCAACCCAGTACTGGGAAACACCCACACACACACACACTCATACACTACGGTCAATTTAGTTCATCAATTCCCCTATAGCGCATGTGTTTGGACTGTGGGGGAAACCGGAGCACCCGGAGGAAACCCACGCCAACACGGGGAGAACATGCAAACTCCACACAGAAACACCAACTGACACAGCCGAGGCTCGAACCAGCGACCTTCTTGCTGTGAGGCCACAGTGCTAACCACTGCACCACCGTGTCCCCCATCACATGATCATTTCTGAGATGAATGTGACCCTGGAGCACAGCCGCAGTTATAAGGGTCAAACATATCAAGTATTGACTGAGATGCAAATATTCGAGCGTCTAGAATCGGAGAAAATCCCCTTTAAAGTTGTTCAAACTCAGCAATGCACAATACTCATCACACGCTTTTATACATCTACACGTAAGAAATATGCTAAATATTGACATGGAATATGACCTTCTCACTCTCCTAATGATCTTTGGCATAAAGATAGATGAATAAAAACATTTGACTCCGTGTACAGTTGGCTATTTCTGCAATCCAGGGTCACGCGTGTAAGAAACACCGCTCAGAATGGATACATGAACATGACTTCCTCTGTTAGTTTGGCTTTTTATGATTACCAAACATCAACACATTCAACTTTACCTGCTATTAATATACTTTCAATCAATCAATCAATCAATCAATCAATCAATCAATCAATCATTAATTTAAAGGGACAGTTCACACAAAAATGATCATTTCAAGTGTGGCAAAAGGTTTCACTTTAATTTAGGACTTAAACACGAAGCTAACGTGTGTGTGTGTGTGTGTGTGTGTGTGTTCAGTAGATCCGGTCATTAAATATTCAAATTAGAGTTCAATCATTGGCCAAGCCTGAATTTAAAGGGGCAGTTCACACTAAAAATCTAAATTCGGTCCTCATTTCCTCATCCTGCACTTACTCAAACCTGTGAGTTTCTCTCTTCTGCTGAACACAAATGAAGATATTCTGAAGAATGATGGAGGAAAACAGCATCCATTGACCTCCAGTGTGGTTTCTATTTCTACTATGGCGGTCAATGGCAGCAGAAGAAAGAGTAGAAGCACTCGAGTGAGCGAATGATGAGGAAATGTTCACTTTAGGGTGAACCGTCCCTTTAAGACTTGCTGAGATGCACTTTAAAACATCTGTAAACAGCAGAAAGGCTCTGATCTGAGATCAGTGGTGGATTCAAACACAGACGTCATGGTTAACTCAGCAGAAAACACGCCGCAAGAACAGACAGCCGTCATGGATAGAGATATAGATTTATTATTCTTCAGCATAACAAATTAAGTCAAATTAACAAAAGAAAGCATTTATGGTTAATGTCGTATGAGGAGAAAAATAACGTGGAGAAGAGGCTCGGTGTGATCTGTGCAGTTTGAGGAGAGTCGAATCCAGAACCCAGACGGATTAACACCAATATATTAGTCAAAATAATTAATAGTACAAATCAAAAATTAAACCGCCCAAACCCACAGCGCCTCCGTGTGAAGCGGGGCTCGAACGCTCCTTCGTGGAAAACTGGACACATTTCTGCTTGGCGTTTATTTCGTTTTATTGTTGCGTTTACGTCGCCGCTCTCCGTACATTCGTTAAACGTGATGGCACAGAGGTAAACAAACAAGCTGCCATTATCCGCATCTCCAGACACGAAGGACGGAAGGAACGCTCCACATTCAGACGGAACGGAACAGAGATCTCGCGTTACATGATGGCGATCGAATCAAACGGAAACGGAAAGGTTATTGGTTAATTGCTTCTAGTTTGCGCGGGTCTTCCATTTCTTTCGTTGGCGTTAGGATTTGTAATTGGATGTGAGCCAGGTGAGCCCTTCGTAGAGTCCGTCGCCGGTGGTGGCGCAGGCCGGCTGAACGTACCAGTTGCGATCTCGGATGCGCGTCAGGCCCAGCTTCTCCTGGATCTCGTGCGGCTTCATGGCGTCCGGCAGGTCTTGTTTATTGGCGAAGATCAGGATAATGGCGTCGCGCATCTCGCGGTCGTTAATGATGCGGTGCAGCTCCTGCCGGGCCTCGTCGATGCGGTCACGATCCGCACAGTCCACCACGAATATCAGGCCCTGCGTGCCGGTGTAGTAGTGCCGCCACAGGGGACGGATCTTATCCTGACCGCCGACGTCCCAAACGTTAAACTTGACGTTCTTATAAGTGACAGTCTCTACGTTGAAGCCCACCGTCGGGATGGTCGTAACCGACTGGCCCAGTTTGAGTTTGTACAGAATCGTGGTCTTTCCGGCGGCGTCGAGTCCGAGCATCAATATCCTCATCTCCTTGTTGCCGAAGATCTTGGAGAGCATCTTCCCCATCGTGTTGGCTGCGCATAAATCACGCTAGAGTTCGGGAAACGTCGAAACAACAAGACAAATAAAAATACAGACGTGACTGGAGAGCGCCAAACTTAAAGTCGCTTTTCCGGCGTGTTTATAGAGAGTGTGTGCTAATGAAGGTGCATAGAGAAGAACCCCGCGGGTGGAGATGCTCTGAAGCCGTCTTCCGGTGCGGGGATCCGGCACGTTCTGTCGGACTTCCGCCTGGAGCTCCGCGTTTCCGGCCGCTGCACATTCCCTCAGATATTCATGCCGACCGGCCTCTTCTGGCCCTGGAAGAGAGAGAGAGAGAGAGAGAGAGAGACACACACACACACACACACACACACACACACACACACACACACACAGCTCAACTTTACGCTTCTACTTTCCTCTGTTAAAGGTAACGCTCGCTGTACGGGCGGCTTTACCTCATTTATCGGCCCCCTCGCGCACACCGGGCTCGGTTCAGTCCCGCTCGCCTCTCCGGTCGCGCTGCTGCTGCTGTCGGTGTTTCCGTTACCGGAAAAGGTGCGGACCTTCAGCCGCCACTTCCTCTCTTTCTCGCTCAGGCGCACTGCGCTATTTGGCATTCGAGCTCTCTGAATCTACTACGGCGAAGGCTCTGATTTGAATATTCATGACATGCGCTTGTGCGATTGGCGGGAGAGCGACTGCGTCATCAGCCGTTTAATATTCAAACACACCGAGCTTTGCTCGGTTATAAGTAGGACTTTGGTAATATCTTTGAATCAAAATAAACATATCAGGTGTATTAATGTATTAGCGCAACCTTGTTGCAATCGAATTAATAATTCTAACAAAATACTCGTGAGCTAATTAATATTCATAGGAACCTTCGCCATAGTATAATCTCGCAAGTCGCTGTGAATGAAACGGACGCCATTGAGGATCGAGACAATCATGTTTTTTATGGTTACCTTGTTTAAATCGTTCAGATGTGATGTTTACAGCGTGATAAATGATTCCAGCGCTTCCGCTTGAGGAGTTTGTGCATAGTTTACCGCGCTTCCTGTCAAGAAAACCGCCTGATCGGGGGCGTCATTTGACGTCGAGGGGGCGTGGCTCGTGACGTCACGACGAGTTCAAAAAATGCCTGGTTTAAATAAAACAGACTCTATAGCCGCGCAGATCTATGATACACACAGGCGAACGTGCATTTGTTTGCGGGGTTTTCCGAGAGAGAAAGGGCGTGTGGGAGATAAATCAACCAGCAACACAGAGATGCGCCGCTGAGGGGCTTCACTGGGGGATTCTGAAGAAGACAAATGAGATGTACTAGTCCGCCTGTATATAATGCACCAGCAGCTCCACTCCAATCTCCCTTTACCCGTAGATACACACACACTCCTCCTTCCCCTTCTTTAAAACATCTTTAATTTGTACATTTTATTTCTTAGTTTTGAAGCTGATATTATGACAATAATCAACATTTTCTGGCGAACACTATCAATACACTTACTGTATCATTTAGTGTACGAAAATACAGCTGCTCGTTGTTTTTGTGGACTTCAATAAACAACTATTTTTGGTTTTTAACAAGATTAATTGAACCCAATTTATTCATTTATATATATTTAAGCAGTAAATGACTTCAGAAACCCGCTTTGAACAGGGGGCGTGGCCTGTTGGGTTGTGGGCGTGTTTGTTTTGGTACTTCAGAGTGCATCTTTAAATTAAAGTCCACATAAAGCCTACATGTTTATTTTGAAATGCTAATTTTTACGAGTAAAACTGCGTCTAACGATGAAAATAAAGATCACAGAGAGTACGCTGGAAGTAATATCAAGTCTGAAAAAAATAATACAAATGTTGAATATATATATATATAAAGTCCACATGAAATCTACATTTATAATACTTATTTGGCAAGCGCACATTGTTAAAGGTAAACACTTAATATAATCCACTGATTAGTTAATTTTGTAAATGAAAATCTGCTTCTGCTCTGGAACAGCAGTGTTTGAGCTCGTCGTTTTAATGACTTTAATATACATTACAAGAGCAAAACTGTTTAATATACCTGAGGATATATACATCATGTAACTGTCATCCTCTGGTCTAGCAGATAAAAACTAACATCTAGTTTTCATTTTATTTATTACCCAGTAATGTGTTTTAGTCATGTTAAACCTCCTGTCAGGTTTTATTGGATGTTTGACACAATGTCAACTGAAATATTGAGAGGGTGGGGCATAGAGTAGCTCCTCCCCTTCTTGAAAAACAGCCAATACAATTTTGTTTCTTTCACAGCTCTGCCAGTGTGAGTGGTTGAGCTCAAGCGCATCAAATGAACAGCCAATGAGAAGAAGGGGGCGGGGCATGTCAGACACTAGAAAGCATTTGATAGGTCAAAAGATTTGATAAGAAACTGAAGTATGAAAAGACGACAAAAATAAACCTTGATCCATTTAGGTGGAAGAGGCAGACTGTAGATGTGTATATCAGGTTTATATCTTCCACATGTGGATTTTGTCAGTGTTTTTTAGACACTAGATTATAGATATCCTTACATGCTGACACACATCATCTAAAAAACGTTATTTAAATTTCACGCGGCGATTAAAAGCTCATTCACACAGCTTACGCATGATTCTCCACACGTGAAATAAGCAAGCAGACAGACGTTGAGCTCCTGAAGAACCTTTATTACGAGAGTGTGTTTATCTCAGAGTAAATCGCTGGTTTAGGAGTTTGCGTTCGGGCCCTTCTTCTTGCCGAAGGTCGGCACCACGTTGACGAAGCGCCGGTTGTACTGAATGCGGCGTTTGGCGCGACCGGTCTTCTTCTTCTTCTTCTCCTGTTTGTCCACCTGCAGGCCGAGAGAGGAAGAAACGCTTGTTAACGTTTCCGAAGTTAATGAAAACTATGTACATTATTTATTAAATTACACATTAATTGTATTTTGTTAACGTCTACCCCTAAACCTATGTTGCTGCTAGAAGGGATACAGCTGCAGCCGGAAGTTAATGAGGATTATTAAATTACCCATTAAATATATTTTATTAACATCTACCCCCACCCAACCCTCACAGTAGTGTAAAAACAGTAATTATAACTATTTATATTATTAATTTACCCATTAAATTGTATTTTATTACTATTTACCCCTCACAGTAGTGTTAAAACAGTAACTACAGCAAGTATTATTTACATTATTTATTAAATTACCCAATAATTAGTATTTTATTAACCCCAACCCTAAACTCAACCATCACGGTAATGTAAAAACAGAAATTATAACTATTTATATTATTAATTTACCCATTAAATGTTATTTTATTATGTTTACCCCTCACAGTAACGTAAAAGCTGAAATTATAACGAGAATTCTTTACATTATTTATTAAATTACCCAATATCTTGTATTTTATTAACCCCAACCCTAAACCTATCACTCACAGTTATGTAAAAATAGTACATATAACGAGAATTATATATTAAATTGTATTTTATTAACGTCTACCCCCCACAGTAATGTAAAAATAGTAATTATAATGACATTTATTTATATTGTTTATTAAATTACCCATTAAATAGTATTTTATTAACATCTACCCCCACCCCAACGGTAATGTAAAAACATTAGTAGTTGTTGTACAGTAATTGTATTGTTGTAGTAATGTAAATAACTACAGTTAACTCACGGCTGCAGCTGGGCCGCAGTGAGAAACGCATGTAAGCTGGTGATCAACTGCAGATGTGACTTACCTTAGGCGTCTGTCCTCTTACTTTACCAGCGCGAGCCAGAGAGCCGTGGACTTTACCTGAACACAAACACACACACACACACCTCAGACTCTGCAACGTGTGCAAAAACCAGTGTTCCCACTCGACACCACGTGGCAAATTCACAGAAATGTTCAAATGTCAAATCCAAGACGTCCATGAGCGATAATGAATAGAAAAGCTGGCAGCTAGTGTTTCCCTCCAGAATTCAGTGATTTTGGTATTGCTGAAGTTAACGCAAAATTAAAGCAAATGGCACAAAAGTTAGAAGAGTTTCAATGTTTTTAATTGCTAAAAAACTTAATTTAGTGTGACATGTCAGGCTGTGCATGTACACATATATACACACACACACACAGGGGTTGGACAGTGAAACTGAAGGCCTGGTGTTAGAGCGCAGTAGTTGATCAGCTGGTGTAGCTCCTCCTCCTCAGTCCAGCATCAGCTGGTGTTGGGAATGACAGACACGAGTCCTGCACAGCGGCCAGAGGGATTCTGAGCCGTTCTTCTTCTTCAGAATAGTGTTCAGGTCACTACTGATGCTGCTGGAGGAAAACCTTTCCTGACACGCTCCTCCAAAACACCCCAAAGTGCTCAATAATGTTTAGGTCTGGGTACTGTGCAGGCCATGGGAGATGCTCAACTTCACTTTCATCTTCATCAAACCACTCTGTCTCCAGTCCTGCTGTGTGTATCGCTGCATTATCATCCTGACACACACCACCCCCTTCAGGACACAGTGTTTGACCAATTGGGTCACATGGTCCTCCAGAATGGGTCGGTAGTCTTTGGCAGTGACCCAGCACCCATCTAGCACCAGTATTGGGCCTCGGGAACGCCATGATATTGAGCCCAAACCATCACTGATCCCCCCATGCTTCACTCTGGGGGTCATCAGTCTGGGTGGGACGCTTCTTTGGGGGTTCTCCACACAGTAACTCTCCCGGATGTGGGAAAGACAGTGAAGGTGGACTCATCAGAGAACAGTACATGTTTCACATTGTCCACAGCCCAAGATCTTCACTGCTGCACCACTGAAACCGGCGTTTGGCATTGGCACAGGTGAGCAGAGGTTTGGCTACAGCAGCCGGTCATGTACACTGACCCTGTGGAGCTCCAGACCAACAGTTCTGCTGGAAACAGGAGAGTCGAGCTGCACATTTAATCCTGCAGTGAGTTGATCAGCTGTGGTCTGATGTGTTCTGGATAAATCGGGGTCAGCAGCCGGACGTCCCTTTCAGACACAGTTCCTCCTGTTGGATGTGGCTCTTCTTCTTGGTGGTTTGCTAACATTAGCCTGAATAATCTTGATCATCACACACACTTGCTGTCAGATGCGCAGAGAGACGCGCACCAACACTCTGTCCTCTTCTGAACTCTGCTATGTCCCCATAATGTTGTGTGCAGTGCAGTATTGAAGCAGAACTGTGCTGTTCCTCTGCTGATGAACTCTTCACACTCTGCTCTACTGCTGGAGTGAAGATCAGTGAAGATTGAACAGCAGGAGGAGCACATGCAGACATCACACCGACAACACTACACTGGCCAGAGCTTCAGTTCCACTGTACAACAACCCCTGTGTGTGTGTGTGTGTGTGTGTGTATATATATATATGCATGTGTACCTCCCAGCAGTCTGCCGGACACCTCGAGTGTGCAGAACTCAGTGATGCCGCAGTTCAGCAGTGTGGAGTCGTCCTGCAGAGGAGCTCCAGACAGCAGGAGGAGCTGATCCTCCACACACACACCCTCCAGAGCCTCCACATGGGCCTAAACACACACACACATAACATATCATACACAAAAAAAACACGACATATCATATACAAAACACACATAAACACTTCTTCCAGAGCCTCCAGATGAGCCTGAACACACAACCACACACATATTCATACACTGTTGTCCAATAACCTACCTAGTGAAGCCTTTAAATGTCACTTTAAGCTGAATACTAGTGTCTCGAAGAATATCTAGTCTAATATTATGTGCTGTCATCATGGCGAAGAGAAAAGACATCAGTTATTAGAGATGAGTTATTAAAACTACTATGTTAACTATTATGCACATTTTAAAGTAATGACAGAAATGCCAAATTTTGAATAAAAATTTTATTCTTAGGTGGTTTTGGACTTTAATGTAAAAGCGTTAATGTGAACAGTGGGCAATGGGAACGTGTAACTCCATTATGCTTGCCTTGTTTACTGTTGGTTGCTAGGTAACCAATACTACAGTCAGCCTCTCACCTGACAGAAATGCACCTAATTTTATATTTGGGAAATGATTTGCTTCACATTAGGATGGAAACATGGCTACAAACACACACACATATATACACACACATACACGCCTCACCTTAATGTCACGGACGGTCTCATTTCCAGAGACCTCGAGTGTGTGAAGAGACTGAGCGCGCAGAAACAGCTGCATGATGAGCACTATAACACACACGTTATATACATTAACACACACAAATCACAAACACTGCATTAAATCGACAAAAAAAGTTACGTTATATACACGGAAAGCATAATAAAATCAAAGGGTCTAATATAATGTTTCATATAACCAGGGAAGAGCAAACGTTATTATTTATTGTCATTCAGTGTCACAGATATGCTTATGTCATTAAATTAAACAGCACACTTGTTCACAGCTGAACATATTAACATGTATCAGTGAGTAAACGATCATACAATTCAGTTTGTAACGATGAACATATATTGTGTGAAATCTAGTGGTTTGATGGATAGTGGCAAAGACTTTAGATCACTGAGGTGAAGCTGGTTTTATAGTCACACATTCAGACTTTCTCCTTAATAATGTACTTTCAGAAGAGAATTATTTGCAAATTCTAAATAGAGAAATCACATTATCAGCCGATGACTATCAAAGTACAAGATTATTCAGTCACATACATAGTGTTGATGTTGTTTTGAAGTCAAACTTGCATGCGATTTCAGACCCAATATTCAAAGTAGTGTAGTAAACAACATAGGCACTGTTAAAATGAGCGAATATGCGAATATAAAACCAACTTCACCTCAATTTTTAGATCTCGCAAGGAGTATATTCAGTCAAACTGTGTGTATTTTAATGTCATCCTTGATATAAATATGAAAAACGACATGTTTTAGACGTATATAAAACATTTATACACTCGATTATACTTTCTTGAAAGATAGGAGACATGTTTACTGTTTTGCCCAGCAAATATCAATCTAAACAGGCCTCATTTTAATGAACATTAAACTGTATTTGAAGATAAACTGGATCTTTATTGTTTTGATGCTTTAATAAAGTTTAAAATCAGCCTAAAGATGTTTTATTCAGCTTGTTTGTGTCCCTAATAAAGCCTGCAGTGCTTTAACACTGTAAAAGATGTCCTGTCAGTCCTCGTCACAGGTTTATTTAGTTAAGCGTGGATTAACCAGCAGAATAATCAGTATTTTTTACACTAGGCTCGCTCCCGATGCTCGTGCGCGCGCCCGCCAGACACGCGGAGCTCATAAACGCTTATAAACTCTTTGAAATGGCGGATTAAATCCTGCTTTTCCACCCTGAACGCACATATAACCCCGCAACCCTG
Source organism: Danio jaintianensis (assembly GCA_903798115.1). Classification (NCBI taxonomy): domain Eukaryota; kingdom Metazoa; phylum Chordata; class Actinopteri; order Cypriniformes; family Danionidae; genus Danio; species Danio jaintianensis. The sequence goes on along the minus strand of CAIGQV010000843.1, from coordinate 870,113 downwards.
TCCTCAGCCTCGAGCGACGACGTTATTGACAATATAATCGAGAATAATGAGTGAAATAATCGCGGCCTTACATTGGTGATGCTTGTCGATCCACAACTGGACGAGGAAAGGACAGCGCGCACGCGCGCTGCACAGAACTCTGGGTACAGCGACGTACACGTGACCGTCACGTGTCTGTTGAATCAACATTAAATGTTTAAACGCACATTATAGAGTTATTATACATAAATGCACGAATAAAGACCGTAAAATAACCACGAAAGGTGTGTTTGGATTGTAAATACTCCATTTTATTAGGGAAATACCGTTTTTAAGCAACCAGATTTACATATACATTAACTTTTGGAACAAATTAGAGACAAAAAGCAAATATTGAGAAGATAATTGTTAAAAAAGTGCCGGTAAATGTTTGCATGTTTTTCCTAAAACGCGGGATATGAAGAAAAAGCACTTTTAAATCAACAAATAGCCCAATAAAGCTAGACGTAGCAATAATAAACGTGTGAATAAACACTGCTACACAGATGGGAATACATATACATGAACGAACACACACACTGGAAGACAGACCAAAGTAAGGTTATACTTTTAAAGACAGAATAAAAAGAACGCATTATATTTGCAAACAACAAACGTGTGAATAAACAGTGAAATAAACTTGAATATACATATATAAATACATGAACACGCAGTGAAAGACACTGATATAAAGCTTGTACTTTTAAAGACAGAATAAAAAGAACGCATTATTGATCTTGGAAGCGTGCAGTGTCCAAATAGCGGCATCACTCCACTGGAGTGCCACAGGGCTCAGTACGCGGACCGCTCTTCTTCTCCATCTGCATTACTTGGATTTCATATATAATCTACACTCGCTATAAAACTGTCATGGGCTTTTAACTTTTCAAGGGGTTCAAAGAAAACACTTTTGTACTTTGCAGTAACACTTGAGCTACTAATATATCACCAAAATCACTTCACAGCAAGAAGGTCGCTGGTTCGATTCCCAGCTGGGTCAGTTGGCGTTTCTGAGTTTGTATGTTCTCCCCGTGTTGGCGTGGGTTTCCTCCGGGTGCTCCAGTTTCCCCCACAGTCCAAACACATGCGCTATAGGGGAATTGATGAACTAAATTGGCCGTAGTGAATGAGTGTGTATGGGTGTTTCCCAGTACTGGGTTGCAGCTGGAAGGGCATTCGCTGTGTAAAACATAAAGAGACTAAGCTGAAGGAAAATGAAAGAATTCATTCATTTTCTTTTCGGCTTAGTCCCTTTATTAATCAGGGGTTGCCACAGTGGAATGAACCGCCAACTTATCCAGCATATGTTTTACACAGCGGATGCCCTTCCAGCTGCAACCCATCACTGGGAAAAACCCATACAAACCCATTCACACACATACACTATGGACAATTTAGCTTACCCAATTCCCTTAATGTGTATGTAAGGGGAATTAGGAATCAAGTAAACAAGTGCATCGATAACACGAGAAAGCGGTCCGTTCTTCATATGTGGATTACTCAAGAAGCTGGATTTGGTTATTGACAACTTGACAAGATCCAAGATTGTGTCATTCTTCAAACTTAATCAGAGTTGTTGTCATAGCAACAGGTCTGTGAGCAGCTTATTTCACATAAACCACATCAGATCGGGTCATTTCAAGCAAAGGTGATGCTGAAAGTATGAACCAACTGCTGATATTTCCTTACAATAGTAACCTATAGGTTATATATACTCTATTAAATTGGGGAAAATAATAAAATAGTACAAATATACATTAAAAAGAAGTAATTTGTACACAGATATAACTCATGTAATCTACACTTTTAGTGACTATGTAGGCCTATAGTCTAATTTTCAGAAAACATGGACTTTTTATACACTAACGTGCACTTTTAAAAGCTACACACCCAGCTTTAGTACAATTTCGGTATAATAGACATGGGCAATATTCACATTGTTTTAACTATATAATTGATAGGAGTCCTGCACACGTTTTGACAGCTAATTTGATGTTTCTGTAAAAAAAACCCCCGGATGAAATGTTTGTTCAAAAACTTACAGCACCATTAAGTTAATGTCCATGTGAAATCAACATTTACAATGTCTATTTGTGCCAGCTCACATTGTTCTTCATTAGGGGAATAATTATTCTGTGCAAAGGTAATCCACTGGCGTTTGCTCTGTTGACCTCAACTTAAGGATTTCCATAGCAACTGCATATTATAATTATTAGCCCCGCCCCCCACTCAATATTCCACTTGAGTTGGAAGTACAAAAACATACTGAAATAAAGTCTCAGCAACTCTAACCTTTCTTTTGAGCTACATTTTGGAGTTTGGCAACTTTCTAAAATGAGCCCAACATTAGAAAAATGAATTATTTTCTATTTTCATGAAGGCAGAACAGGGCAACACGGTGGCGCAGTGGTTAGCACTGTGGCCTCACAGCAAGAAGGTCGCTGGTTCGAGTCCTGGCTGGGTCAGTTGGTGTTTCTGTGTGGTTTGCATGTTCTCCCCGTGTTGGCGTGGGTTCCCTCCGGGTGCTCCGGTTTCCCCCACAGTCCAAACACATGCGCTATAGGGGAATTGATGAACTAAATTGTCCATAGTGAATGAGTGTGTATGGGTGTTTCCCAGTACTGGGTTGCAGCTGGAAGGGCATCCGCTGTGTACAACATATGCTGGAATAGTTGGTGGTTCATTCTGCTGTGGTGACCCCTGATGAATAAAGGGACGAAGCTGAAGGAAAATTAACGAATGAAGGCAGAACACGTTTAGGCCAACACTGCTGACACACACACAGTCATGTTGGGGCAGTTGGGGCCTGGTGGTTAGAGTGTTGGACTTGTGATCCGAAGGTTGCTGGTTCGATACTCGGTACCAGCGGGAATTGGGGGTGGGGGGAGTGAATGACCAGCACTCTCCACCACCCTCAATACCACGACTGAGGTGAGTCCCTTGAGCAAGGCACCGTTCCCCCCAACTGCTCCCCACTGGCTGCCCACTGCTCCGGGTGTGTGTTCACGGTATGTGTGTGTTCACTAACTGTGTGTGTGCACTTGGATGGGTTAAATGCAGAGCACAAATTCCAAGTATGGGACACCATACTTGGCCACACTACACTTCACTTCACAATAATAAGCTGCTTGAACTCTTATGAATACTGAACACGTTTTACTCTTCTGCAGGAGCTTTTATCATGATAAAACACACCCTTATTACTGTAGTGAGAGTCTAGTGTTGTCCACTAAGGGAACACTGAGTGTGATGAAGATCAGCTTGTTTCTTCATGCAAAATAGATTTGAGGATTTAAATGATATTCATCTGCTTTATTTTAGAGGCTTAGTGAAGGCCGGGCATTTTTGACCCGAAGGACATAAGTGTACACTGAATTCTAGACAACAGAACAATAAGACACAGACACAGTGTAGGATGTCAATCTCTTTATTATGAAACCAAGTCAAAATAAAAAAAGCGTCTTGATGTTAATCTGAAACGAAGGTGAGTTTAAGGAGGAGCGCAGAGAGACGAGGAGCTCCGATCCTTCCAGACGAACACAATTAAACTCCTGCAGCACTAAAACACTCACTGAGGGAAGCCGGAGCGCGGAGAACAGAAAACACACAATGTCTGAAGCGGAGGCTGGGCTGTTATGTGGGCGGTGGAGGGTAGTACTGGTTATACTGACCATACTGACCGTACTGACCCCAGGAGTTCTGAGAGCCCCACGAGTTATACTGCGGAGAGAGAGAGAGATTATATGAGATCGCTTATTTAGACTAATTAAATATATGGTTCATAATAATACTTGATCATTTGTATGAGCTCAGTCTCACACTAGAATAACAGTATGCAGATAAAGTATAAGGTTTACATTCTGCTTTTTCTTTTATAATGGTTTATGTTGGGCCTGTAATTATTAGTTTGCTTGTTTAAGTGTTTTATATTTTAGTGATATTTTATTTTTCTACATTCTTAAAGCAACCATTCGTCCTTAACTTATAAAGTAAGAAAAAAAAAAATCAACAGGCCTTTGCATGTGGTCTTATCTATCCATCTATCTATACACACACACACACACACACACACACACACACACTACGTGACAGCAGTCTTGTGGCCTATCCAAGTTTTAGGAACAGCAAATAATAACTTGACTTCTAGTTGATCATTTGGTATGAGAAGTGGCTCATATGAAAGGCAAAGGCCTATAGATTACGCTTATTTTACCACAATAAAATATGATCATGCCTTGATTATTAATGATTTAATTAGGACAGTAAGGTCTGACTTTGCTGAGACAAAAGTCTTGACACTGAGCAGAAATAATGTCCAGTATAGAATATAAAGTCATGGTGCAGTGGAAACAGAATGAATATTGTGTCTGACTCCATGAGCTTGGAGGACTGCATCCATACATCTCTGCAATGACTCAAATCACTGATTAATAAAGTCATCTGGAATGGCAAAGAAAGCGTTCTTGGAGGACTCCCAGAGTTCATCAAGATTCTTTGGATTCATCTTCAATGCCTCCTCCATCTTACCCCAGACATGCTCAATAATGTTCATGTCTGGTGACTGGGCTGGCCAATCTTGGAGCACCTTGACCTTCTTTGCTTTCAGGAGCTTTGATGTGGAGGTGAAGTATGAGAAGGAGCGCTATCCTGCTGGAGAATTTGCCCTCTCCTGTGGTTTGTAATGTAATGGGCAGCACAAATGTCTTGATACCTCAGGCTGTTGATGTTGCAGATCTCTCGCACACCCCATACTGAATATAACCCCAAACCATGATGTTTCCTTCACCAAACTTGACTGATTTCTGTGAGAATCCATGCGGGTTCCAGTAGGTCTTCTGCAGTATGTGTGATGATTGGGATGCAGATCAACAGATGATTCATGGGAAAAATCCAACTTCTGACACTTTTCCAAATGATCAACTAGAAGTCAAGTTATTATTTGCTGCTCTTACAACTGGGATCCACCACAACACTTTTGTCAGGAAGTGTAGATAACTTAATTTAATTGACTGAACATACAGAAAAGGTACTATATCATATTGTGCTAAGATTTTTTTCATATCACCCAGCACTAATCCCAGTTAATCTAAAATTATATACAGTGCACGTCAAAATAATTCACCCTCCTATGAAATAATTATTTTCTAACATTCCCTTTTAACAGTATTTTAATATTTTTAAACAATTTTTATAACTAATTTTCTCTTTGCCATGATGATAACGCATAATATTTGACTAGATATTCTTCAAGACACTGATATTCAGCTTAAAATGACATTTAAAGGCTTAACTAGGTTAATTAGGGTAAAGTTAGGGTAATTAGGCAAGTCATTGTATAACAGTGGTTTGTTCTGGAGACAATAATAGAAACATTTTTTATTCTAATAATATTTAACAATGCAGTTTTTAAACTTTAAAAAAAAAATCCAAACCAAAGCAAAAACAAATAAAACTCTCTAGATGATAAATAAAAAGGTCATTTAACTTTATCTTAAGTTTTATTAGATTAAATATAATTGCTCTGTTAAACAGCACTTGTGTATAATGTCACTCAAATATAACAACATTACACAGTATGAGTTTCTCCCCGTATTGCTCAGCTCTATTATCATCATCATCTGACCTGATACCAGTTGTTATAGTTGTATCCCGCGTTATTGGCCTGCATGTCCATCATCTGACCGGACGCTGCGGACTGATCATCTGTGCGCTGACGCTTCGCATCCGGCTCCTCTGAGCTGAACACACACACACACACACACACACACAGGTCATTTACCATGTTCAGTGTATAAATCAATCAAAACAGCAGATTACCACACACCATTTACCATCTTCAATAAAATCACAGTGTATTTTTAACCAAACAATGTTACCTGAAAGCAGCAAAACACCCACAACACAAAAGGCCACACCTCTTGATATCTCTACAATACATGCTAGACACACCCCCTTTACTGCTGATTGGCTGAAGTGTGTCTTAGAACTCTTATGCTGCGTTCACACCAGACGCGGATGAAGCGTCAAGCGAGAGTGATTTACATGTTAAGTCAATGCAAAGACATGAATAGACATCCTGCAGCGCGATTCATGCAAATGAGGCGGTGCGAATGGCGCGAGTTGAGAGTTTTGATGCGTGTTTCGCTGGAGTTGGAAAATCTGAACTTCAGCGGACATTCGCGCCGCGTTAACCAATCATTAGCTTTGTCTTGTAGGGGTGTGATTATGACTTAGCGCCTGTTATTGGTGTCCTAAGGGGAAATCCTCTTGCCGACACTGACAACAGCTCATCAAACTGGGCTGGGCTCAGTTTGAAGCACCACTGAAATCCTCCATCCAGGTATAGTTTCTGGAGGAGTTGATGAACTCTCAGAGCTGCTGCACCTCTGAAAGGATCTAGTGCACTCAGACACAGCGCCGAACGAATCTACGCTGTTTTTCACCCTTCATAAAGAACATAAAGCACAGCTACTCTCTCAATAACATCCATGTTAGCCATTTAGCAACGAAACTGGAGTCACCGGGCAAACAGAAGCCCCGCCCAAGTCTATTGTGAAGTGAATTTGACGCGCGAATTAAGCGGATTTGACGCGTGAATGAAGCGAGTAAACTCAAAATGTTCACGCGTCTTTTTACGCACGATTTATCTGCACGTGCCGCGTCTTGTGTGAAGACAGCATTAATATCCTTACTGTAAGACCACACATATTTTTAACCATTCACGTATTGTTGTCAAAAACCTGAATTAAACGTAATTAATTTGACCGAATTATTAATAAAAAAAAACAATAACAATAATAATAGCAAAATTAAATAAAATAAATGTAAACTTTTTTTTTTTTTAATTGCTATATTTTATTAAATATAGATTATATTTGTAACGATTTCACACCCATTCTCAAAAAAAAGAAAAAGCTGCAAAAATGTATAAATTTAAATAATAAAATAGCTATATTTGATTAAATAATGATTATAATTGTAAAGATGTAACTCACCCGTTCTCCGCCTTCCTCTTGAAGGACTCCTGATCCGCCAGCAGCCTCTGGTGCTGCTCATATGCCGCCATCAGCCTGAAAAACAACATTAGCATTATAAAGACTGCAAAAAAGCTTACTTTTACATCTATAACAACAAAAAATGTGTGTTATTGTAGGAATAGGTGATAAGGGCTAGTATATCATTTAATATTTTGGTATTTATTGCAAAAATGATCATTTATATGTATCCACTGAGACAAAAAAGTCCAGTATCTTTAGAAAAAATTGTCATTTTTTAATTTTTATATTTGAAACACTAAGCAAGCAGAGTTCAAGAGCTCAAGCATATGTAATGTTATTTTGTTTCATTCAGACTGGACACTAGAGGGCGGCCTCGTGCATAATCTGCACACAGATTACTAAGGAAAATAATTTCGGTAAACTGTCCGTTTAAGACCCTAGGACACAATACTGGAGTGAAAATCAGTTTTTAAACACCTTAATATCTATACATTTTGGGTAAACTGTCCCTCTAAGACCCTAGAACACAATATTTGAGAGTTTTTAACATCTAGAATTTTTAATTTGGGGGTGAACTGTCCCTTTAAGACCATAGGACATAAAAGCGGAGTGAAAATGCCTGAAATGCAGATTTTGATGCTGTATGTCTGCAAGTGCTGCTCGTACGTGTTGATGTCGCTGCCGAAGTCCTCCAGGAAGTCCACCTTGCGCTGAGAGAAAGTGATACGCGACTCCAGAGCCATGGAGCTGCTGAGCGCGCGGTCGAAACAGGCGATGATTTCAGCTTCGTTCTGCTGCACGTCTCCGCTGTACTCCAGCTCCAGCAGATTCAGGTACAGTTTCGGGTTCGTCTGCGCACAGAACAGAAGCATATCACAAATCAGCTCAAAATGATCACACGCAGTGGTGTACTGTTAATCCTTTTCTGTCGCACCAATATATTAAGTTCAGACAAATTATATATGGATATGATACATGTAGTTTATCAAAATCAGTTGTTGCCCACTGTGGAAATATAAATTTATATAATCTAGTTCCAAATTAACAATAATCTATATATATATCTGAAAAGTTAGATTCTTTGGTTATTAATTATATCATTTCATTTGAAACTGTAACAGCCCAGCTATGAGGGACATTAAACCTTTTGTTTTCCTGAACACTGGCTGAGCCAAAGTGATGCAAATGCTACAGGCAAGGTCTCAACGACTCTTCCTTTGTCTTCAGGTGATACTTTCAGGCCAAAGAAACCCTTTTGTTCATTAACTTGTGTGGTCAGTAGCTGGACAGGTTTCTAACACCTATATGCCGGTTATCTTGCTGACTCCAATACTTCATTTACATGCTCTGTTTAGTCATCTCCATCTAGCCATCTCCCCTCCTCCTAAGAACACATTATAGACAGGACATCTTTGTCTTCAATCAGACTTGTGATAAAAAACTTGCAGACTGCAGACCTGTAAGAGACACCTTTAGGCTCTTACAGACTCGTGGACTTCTTGAAGACGCTGTATGACTGCAGACTAACCAACACCAACACTTGTTTCAAGTCTCCTGGACTGGGATCTCTCATTCATTCATTCATTTTTTTTTTTTTTTACAACACCACCACATTGCTATAGTCGTCAACCCCTTAGTTAATCGTCAAACCTGTAGCTACAGTCATTGACCCCGTAGCTACAGTCATCAACCCATAGTTAGTAGTCAACTCCATAGCTACAGTCGCCCAACCCCATTGCTACAGCCACCCAACCCATAGGTACAGTTGTCAACCCCGTTGTTAGAGACCTCAAAGCCGTAGCTACAGTCGCCCAACCCGCAGCTACAGTTGCCCAACCTGTAGCTACAGTCGCCCAACCAGTAGCTAGTAGTCAACCCCGTAGCTACAGTCGCCCAACCCCATTGCTAGAGACCTCAAAGCCATAGCTACAGTCGTCAAACCCGCAGCTAGTCACCCTACCCGCAGCTACAGTTGCCCAACCCGTAGCTAGTCGTCAACCCCATTGCTATAGTCATCAAACCAAACTCATAGCTAGCCACCCAACCCCATATCTACAGTTGCCCAACCTTGTATCTACAGTTGCCCAGCCCCATAGCTACAGTCGCCAACCCCGTAGCTACAGTTGTGTGCCAAATTGTGCATATTGTGCATATTCACTGAGAAATGGATAAAAATATTAAAATAATATATATACACAAATACATCAGATATGATTTTTCTGTTCAGTTTTAGTTTGTTTGCTGTGAGCGCACCTCGTCTTTCTCCACGGCCTCAAGCAGCACCTTCTTGGCCCTGCCGATGCTCTTCTGCACTTTGACCAGCTGTCGGGCCAGTTTGACGCTGTAGAAGGAGGACTCGCTGCTGTTCCTCCCGTTGGTGATGGCGTCCTGCAGCAGAGCCTCCGCCTCCTCCATGTTTCCATGCCGGCGCTCCAGACTGACCCTCCGCAGACGCACCATCGCCAGACCCGGCACTAAACTCTCCACTGCCTTCAGGATGCTGCGCGCCTCCTCGATGCTGCCTGCACAAACACGCAATAAAGTCAGTGTAAAATATAAATTTACAATGTTTATATTGCTAACTCACAGCGTTCCCATCCACAGATGCACATTAATTTAATGTGCAAAACTAGAATTCAGCATAAAACACTTGCGAATAAAGCAGCGTTTACATCCAATGAGAAACAAAAGAGAAGAAAACCATCACTTCCTGATAAACTGGACCAAATATCAGGCAGAGAAATTAAAAATATGTGTGTGAGGGTCTTTGCGTCATTAATGTTGGTCTGCAGATATAAATGTGTGTGTGAGGGTCTTTGCGTCATTAATGTTGGTCTGCAGA
>CAIGQV010000843.1:846606-858936 GCA_903798115.1 Danio jaintianensis | reverse complement strand
AGAGAGAGAGAGAGAGAGAGAGAGAGAGAGAGAGAGAGAGAGAGAGAAGAGCAGAGAGACAGAGAAAAAGAAAAGAAAGAGGCCGAGAAACAGAGAGAGAGAAAAAAAAGAGAAAAACCAAGAGACAGAAAAAAAGAGAAAAGGAAAGAGGCCAAGAGACATACAGAGAGAGAGAAAAAACACGCCAAAAGACAGAGAAAAAGAAAAAGAGAAAAAAAGAGAAAAAACAGAGAAAAAAAAGGAGAGAGAAAAGAAAGAGAAAAAGAGGCAGAGAAACATACAGAGAGAAAGAAAAAGAGAAAGAAAGAAAAAAAGAGGCAGAGAGAAAGAGAAAAAGAAAGAGAAAAAAAGAGGCAGAGAGAAAGAGAAAAAGAGGCAGAGAGAAAGAGAAAAAGAGGCAGAGAGAAAGAAAAAAAAGGCAGAGAAAGAAATACAGAGAGAGAAAAAGAAAGAGTAAGAGACAGAGCGAGAGGAGAGAGAGAGGGAATAACAGAAAGAAAAAAAAAGAGAGCACACAAAAATTGAACCTTCATTTCACATCCCGCCACTGCTGAATTTCCATTGACAAGATCGTTTTGAGAATTTCTGTGTTAAACCCATCAGCACCTTCATGGAACCAATAAGATAAGATTCTGTAAGGTAGAAGGAGACGGAGAGGTGCAACGTAGTTGGCAAATGCTGCAGTCAAATCTTGTGTGGCAAGCAGGCCATCCCCTAATATAACAGATACAGTCAAATATCAACGTTACACGCAAAGAGTGCAGCAAGTTTTACTGTGGAAGTGATGAATTCGTTGATGGGGAAGCATAGGGTTGACAGAGGGCATGGCGGAGGGCGCGCGGCGACAGAAAAGCAGATTTACCTTGATCCAGAACTCCTCGTAGAGCGCGCAGGCGATCAGACAGCGCTCGAACAGCACCACCACACGCTCCGGCGTCCCGTTCTCCAGCTCAAAGTCCAGGTACTCCCGCCAGTTGTTCAGCTGAGTCTTCTCCAGCGCTTTGACGTGGAAATAAGGACGCTTGATCTGCAGGAAACAATGCAAGGTGAGGTCATTTACATGGCACATTTCATACATTCACAGTTGATTTAAGCCTTGTGTGCTGTTGGGCCGTTTTCATCCACTCTGGGGTAATTTTGAGTCTTAATTTGGCCACAACTTTCTCTGTGTTTCAGCAAATGAGATGATTTTGGGAAACCAATCTTATTTCGACACATATTTTGGGAAAATGCTTTGAAAATGTATATAAAAAAAACCCACCTCAATACACTTTACACTGAAATCTACTACACTGTCATTATGTTGGTGCTGTTTTTGCCCTATTGACTTCCATTATAATCACATTTTTTGATTGCAAAGCCATGACAGCATATAATCATGCATTCTTGATTATGTCAAGATTGAGATATATATATAAAACAAATGTAACAATAATAATGCAGATTAGTGCATGCTATTATTAGAGCTCAATGTTGTGTGTATAATAGTTTCATTTTCTGGCCTGCAGCCGTGTTATAATCAGTATAATGCACATCCTGCAAGTTGTTACTGCTGATCAAACCCTTCAGTCTCACACAACATCTGCTGATAATGCAGGATAAAGCACAGCAGGTTTAACCATGTGCATAATGCCTTATTTACCAGCAGAAACACTCACCCCCTCCTCGAAGGCCCAGCGTTTGCTGACTTCGTGCTCGTTGTGGTTGAACATCTCCTGGCGCGTCTCGATCACTTTGTGCCGCATGTTCTCGATCTCCGTCACTCTCTGGAGGGCGAAACAAGCAGTCCTGAGCATCGCCTTCAACGGTGCAGCGCAAACATGTTATCTCGTCTGATGTCCAGCTACGCAAAAGGTCTACGTCACCATGAGTTTGACAGAAACAGTACGGTTTGCACACCCAGTGAATCGGCTGCGGCGGTGGGTGCTGGGAGGGGCGGTGCCATTTCGTCACGAGACCCCCGTCCCGCTTTTAGCCCCTGATTGGATGCCAACCTGGACCCTCAGGTTTTCATTGGCTGCTAACGGAAAGACACCTCTTCAAACCTGCACACGTTTTGCTTGTCTCCAGGATCAGACGCCCCTGCCTACCTGTGCCACGTCTGAAACCCCACAGATGCAGACGGCGCTCTTACCTTTGCAGGGTCCGGCAGGTCCTCGGTGCCCGGCGGCAGATCTTCTCCAGGAGCTTCAGTCTCCGCATCCTCATCTCCGCTCGGTTTGTTTGCGTTTGCCAGTTCAACACGCAGCGGCACAAACTCCTCCTCTGACAGGAAGTGCTTCGGGTTGTTGCTCTGCACGTGGTCTTTGAACCTGAACAAGGAGCAATGGCTTTTTATTTCCAAAATCTTGTAATTTGCAATTAATAACAGAGCCCAATTTCTACTGAGATCTATAGAATCTCTATTTCTCTACTTTTTAAGCCGCTGTTGCTCTGCATGTTGTCTTTGAACCAGAACAAGGAGAGATGACTGCACGACGTATGAAAAATATGACATTGCAATATTGTTTTTCTGCGATATACATTGCGATATGAATACAATGTCATATTTCTCCACTATGGCGCAGCCCTAATATGTGCGCGGTGTCCGACACTCACTTCTGGAAATGCTGCGAGTAGAGCTGTGTGGGAATGCAGAGCAGACGGTCGTAGACGGCGGTGACGTTGGCCAGCTTCCCCTGCTCCGTCTCCCACGCGATATAAGCCTCCCACAGACGGTCCGAACGGAAATCTGTCCCGCAGGCCAGAACCGCATGCTCATAGGACCTGAAGGAAAACAAGCAAGAACTTATGGTCGCAATTTCACAACAAATAATAGGATTTTTCTTTGATCACAGGTAAACATGCAAGTAGTTTTATATCCACTACTTCTTCACACTACTGTTATTGGTTTCACTTGCTTCCCTTTTGAATATAAATAAAAAAGAAATGGAAAATAAACTAATATGTTTAGTTTTGAGTTTAATTAAACAGAATGATGAACATGAACGAGGAGCTCTTCAGAACATAGAAATACAGTCAGAACAGTTAAAAATAGGCTAATAATTAAGCAATGAAACAAAATATTAAAGAACAAGTAGTCAAACAGAAAAGCATTTAGGCTAATACTGCTTCAGAACAAGGCTAATACTGCTTCAGAACATGCGTTAGCCTTTTTTGCCTTCTAGATTAAACACATTTGCAAAAGATTCAATTGTCATGTCTGCTTTGAGCCACTTCCAAATGTAGAATTTAAAGAAACTCCACTTCTTTTGGAAATAAACTCATTTTACAGCTCTCCTAAAGAGTTAAACGGGTGATTTTAATAATTTTCGAATCCATTCTGCTGATCTCCTGGTCTGGTGGGAGCACTTTTAGCTTAGCATAGATCAATGAATCGGATTAGACCATTAGCATCTCGCTTAAAGCATGATAACTATAAAGATAATGATAAAGATACAGCTGTAAAAATTGTTGACCGTGTTAAAGAATAGCAGAGTTCACAGCACAACTACAGCCATAAACACACAAAGGAACAATATCGTCACTTTCAGGAGGATTTTTCCCAGCTGATGATCGATAAAACACTGACAGCCAATCAGAATTCAGTGAAAATAAAAGCTACAGACGAAGCTGTGGAGAAGCACACTGATGATGTTCAGACCTCAATTAAAAGATTATTGAAAGATCATCACTATCCTGGAAACTATTGACTATACCATGGGAAATAATGATAAAAAAATGCATGTAAGTTCTGAAAGTCATGCTGGCAGATTGAAGTATAAAAATAAAAGTATGTCAGGACTCCAGTGCTGTAGTTCGAGTGTGATTGCTAAATGAACTGTTTGATTAGATGGATTACGGTCAGCAGATCAATAGTGTGTTCAGATGCACACTGAGACTGACACCTGCTGGACACAAGAGATGATGCACAATTAAAAGCAGAAACATAAACTGATCATCATTATCATTCGTCTGTGTGGACACTAATATCATTATATTTATGATGCTTGGTGTGTACCGTCCCTTTAAGACTTGCCATGTAAATGCAGCCTTTATGAGCATGCACTTACGCTCTGATGCGACTCTCGGCCTCTCCATCGCTGGTGTCCTGATTCTCTCTGAGGAAAGTGATGTAATGGAGCCACAGGTCGACGCTCAGAGGAATGGCCTGCAGACCTCGACGGTATACCTGTCAATGCAATATATATATTGTTATGAGTTGTTATAATAATAAAGATGACTAAATAAAAATGCATTTCCGTTTTATCCAAGCTGCACTTGTTTGTGATCATTATAGATTCAATGGGGAGGAGAGTTCAACATACAAGTTTATATTGAAGGAGTTATGTTTTAGTCACAAATCCCCCAAAAATACTGAGACTAAACATGAGCATGTTTTAAAATGTGACTATTTAAGAAAAAAAATGAACGACTTCCATTGTTTTTGTGATTTGATCAGTCTTGAAGACAGTAATTCTCACCTCATCGGCCATCTGAATGTAGCTGTGTTTCTTCTCAATATCTGCATATTTCTTCCAGTAGCCGTAACAGTAGGGATAGTGCAGGAAAAATGCATCAAACGCTTTTCTTGAGCCCAAAAGGTGGTTCTGAAACAAAAGAAAAAGCTCAGATCAATATCTGCTCTGCTTAAGTATTTATAAATGTTTATCTGATGGTACAAATGCATAAAGTTTGCAAACATACAATTTTAAGGTTTAGTTTATGTCTTCAGGAATTGCAAGAGAAAAAAACATGTAACATAAGTTGTAATTACAATAAATATGCATATTATACCATGCTGGAAAAAAAAAAACTAACTTTATTGCGCATTATACAACAGATAGTTCTGCTCCTTGACTCTGATTGGCTGAGCCACATTCAAAGCAGTTATTAATTACACTACACACACCTGCGTTGTTATGACGACACAGTAGCGCTATTAAAGCTGCAGGAACAAGTATACTACATAGCCATGTCCTATAAGCACGTTATTTCAGTGGACTTCTATGCCTGTCTGGTGAGCATGTGCTGTTTATGCATAGATAAGTATATGTACATAGGCAAAAAACGGGCTATATGTATGAGAACTTTTAATTTTGAATAAACCTGCTCAGTCGCTTCCATATAAACTCGCTGTGTTTAAGATGTGATTACTTTAAAATCAATGATCTCCTGACGGTGCTTTCATCTCGGTTTATGCTTGAATAACTAAATTAAAGCTGAAGTGCATTTACCTAATTATATTTTAATTAAATTACATTAATGGATGCTGTAAAACAAACCCTAAGACATAGAAAATAGTCACAAAACTTTCATCAGAAGTTTATCAGTGGCTGAAAAACACTTGGCATGCATATATCACAGAGCGATTATGAACTTTTACCATGCAGTGCGCGCAAGGTAGTCAACGTTTTGCTCTGCTACTTTTGTGCTTTAGTCGGCAGAGGCAAAACCATTGAAATTTACAGGTTTCATAGAACAGAGCTTTCCTGTGGTATACAGTAAATGTATACCAGCAAAGGCAGATTTAGTTATCTACACGTACTTATCCCGGACGAGCCCCCAATTTTATGTTATGTCCCACTCATTTAAGTAACAACATAAAAGTGATCAAACACCAAAATAAAATTATTTATTATAAATTAAACTAATATGACAACAATCAGATGTCTAGGGATAATAAAGAAAATGAACATAAGATATAAAAACCCCAACAAACCTTTAACTACATGACATAAGAAATGCAAAAACCCAAACGGTTAGAGTCAACCAGATTGTATGTATTGACATGAGGACTCCTGAGTAACACAGTGACCTCCCCCTAGCTAACACTAAACTCTTATATAAACACACATTTAACAAATTAATGATTAGTATGGAGTCATCCAATCAGGATCTGCCACATACTCCAATGAGGTCTGGAGGAGACTTCGTCACAGCTCCACATCATAAATAAATAGCAGCCATAAATTCACAGTAAACCACAGCTTCTTGTTTTGTTTGTTTGTTTAAAGCCATGCCAGCTTCTATGGCCATTTGCATGGTAAGAAAAAGTATACTCAGTAAGTTTAAATAAGTATATCAGGGCTCGAAATTGCAACCGTTTTGGTTGCATATGCACCCGAAATTTTATCTATGCAACCTTAAAATGTATTTGGGAGCATTTGTGCGAGTGCATAAAATTGTTGCCGTGCAACCAGTTTTCATTGCAAAATGTTCACCGCATGCGCATATTTAGGAGAAATTCTTGCAGAATGCATCTTTGCACTTGAAACACCAAAACGCAGCGCTCAGGAACAGTTTTAAATGGTTGTAAAGTCAACTTACTGCAGTAAACAAATCTCGCAATGTTTGCCCTGCCTTCAAGCTCTTATTGGCCCACTGCTCTAGAACAGAGCACGAATGGATTGGTTAATATCAGCTGTCAATCACTCAGTTCAGATGACAGAGAGCTACAATCATGAAAATGTAAAGGTCTGGATACGAGAGAATGAAAATAACACTGACAGATTTTGTTTTAAAACCACCTAAAGTTACAAATAACTGCGCATCTGATCAGTGATCATGTGGTAAATGTTAATCCACCATTTACACTTTTCGAAGAGTGGATAAAAGACTTCCAGTGGGTTAAAGTCCGCTATGAAAATGACTAAAGCCATTCACCGTAAAGCCGGTGGGACGGAGTGTGCAGGTAACAGCGTTTGCCAAATCTACACATTTTAAGCACGAGATGTTCTAATGTTATTTAATCGTCACGATGCTGTCAGTCGTGCAACTGGCACCGCATACACCATTGCAAAAGAGCATGCATTCACTGAGATTAAACTAATATTGCAGCTCATGAAAAGACTGTTACTGCTATTAAGATGACGTATGTAAATATTAAGTTATGTCAATATCATCTGTGCAATATCAGATAAGCGGTGCGTGCAGGGCCGGTGGGCGCATGCAGATTTTTTTTGTTTGTTAGTTTTGATTAGTGTTGATTTCAGATGCAATAAATCTGTTAATATAAAACTTGTAGTAACGGTGCTCATAGTTTTTGGTGGGTGCGCCTAAAGTTAGGAGCACCGGTGCTACCAAGCAAAAAGGTTAATTTCGAGCCCTGAATATACAGGTATATATTATATTAAGGTAGGTTTCAGCATTTATTTTTGCTAAACTATAAAACTGTATTTATTACTATTTTATATAGCACCTTTAAAAGTAGCACCTCAAAGTACTTTACATAAAAACACAGAAGTAAAAGACACATGCATAAAAGATTAGACATAAACAAAGCAACTATAATAAAAACAAAGAAATATTTAAAATCATATTAAATTATTTGAATTAAATGTAAAAAAATAAATTGCTTAAAATTTTTTTTTTTTTTTAAATGAATAAAATTTATTTCTTTTAATTCCTGGCAGTAGAATTTATACAAGTTTCTTTTACCAACATTAGGACTAATTTCATGATGTTTTGTTTGTCGATGCCATTCTCTTTGCCATTTGTTTATAAATTCACTGTAACCCACAGCAGAATTTGGTTTTTACCTCATGGCTGTGACATTACTTCAAAATTTCTTTTTAAACCGGAAGAACCAATTGGCTCTAAACAATGGAAAACAATGTTCACTCAATAGTGAAATGTAGATGTCCTAATAGTGTTTTTAAAGAGCTTTGGACCCCGTTTACACTAACACGTTTTAGTTTTAAAACGGCGTTTTAGAACGAAAGTGATCCACGTCCACACTGGCGTTTCACCTAGCGTTTCTGACATGCTCTCAGTCCACACTACACCGCTGAAAATGCACATCACGTGACCACACACACTCTGTCATGTGCTGCAGCATATGCGGAGGTCTGAGCTCCAGGCAGTCAGCGGGTGCTTTGAGCACACCTCCCCAGGTGAGAGCAGCACACGTCGGACAGTTCATCAAGGATCTTCCGCTGGATCTCATCTCACTATAGTGGTTTAACACGATAATAAATTAATTCATCTTGTCTCCATCTAATGACTCTTCAGTCTTTTGAATCTATTACTTGTTCTCAGGTAACGTGTTTTGGCTGAGCGCAGAGATAAATTAATATATTAATTTATGTAACCGCATACACTGATTCTGCATACTGACTGATCGCTTGCCTTTATTTCCTATATTGTATAAACTTATTGTACGCTATACTTTTATAATGGCCATTATTGATTATTAAAACTGATAAAAGTTTCTTTTACCAGCATTACAACTCATTTTTGTGCGTAGATCCCATTCTCTTTGGCCTTTGTTTATAAATTCCCTGTAAAGCACAGCTTACTAGGGTTATTTTACTACAGTTACACTTACCTCTTGTTCAACATACTGCAGAAGATAAACCCAGCCATTGAAGTCCTCAGGATTATCTTCCACAACCTTGGACAAACGCTCATATTCTGTGGGAAGTTCTGGTTCTTGTGGCGCCGCTGGATCTGCGTCTGCGTCCTCAGCGGGTTCAGCTGGCTCTTTTGGCGCATCCTCCAGCTCCATATTGGATGGGCTCTCGGAGTCGCCTGGTTCCGCCTCCTTCACGTCATCCGGCTGTTCTGATTGGTCCTCATGCTGTCCGTTTGACTCAGGGGGCTGCTCAGAGTTTTCCGCACCAGGTTCTGCAGGACTGGCACTTTGGTCAATGTTCTGTGCTGCAGACTTTAAATGCTCCACTGAAAACTCCATGTCGGACACCGGCTGGATCTGTTCCTGGCTTTCTGTGGGTTGTTCTGTCGTCCAATCGGATGTGCTCAGGTCTGTGACATCATCAGTCGCCGTCGTGTCCTCCATAGCAGGAGCGTCCCCGCTGTCCGGGGCATTCGAGTCCAACATCCCGGTCATTGACTCACCTGGAGCAAACAAATCACATTTGATTACATTAGAAAAATTGTGCAATTCTGTAACCCCACAGAAATGATCAGTTGCGATGCAATATGCTGGACCGCCTAAACGGGCTCATATTTTCCATCTTTTAAAGCTTTGAACGGATAAAGAAGAGAGTTTCTTCTTTAGCTGGATTGCCATCATCTGGTGTTAAAGAGATAGATAGCTCAACCAAGAAATGTAATTTAATTACTTACTCATCCTCAAGTGGTTTCCAAACCTTTATGAGTTTCTTTCTTCTGTTGAACACTAAGGAAGATATTTTGAAGAATGCTGAAAACCATTGACTTCCATTGCATTGTTTTTTCTACTATGAAAGTCAATGGTTTCAGCATTGCAAGCATTCATCAAAACATCTTTTGTGTTCGACAGAAAAAAGAAACAAGTAAAGGGAGAGTAAATGATGACAGTATTGTAAGTTTTGGGTGAACTGTCGCTTTAATGTGCACTTCGAATATCGGATGAAAAAAGAGTGACAGAAAAGCTGACAGAGTGCTTTTGGACTTGTGTGTAAAAGAGTTAATGTAAATAACATGAGACGGAAATGCATTTACCAAATAAACTCAGGCACAACGAACATTAGACACACGTGACTCCATTATGCTCGCCTTGTTTACTGTTGGTTGCTAGGTTACCAATACTACAGTCAGCCACTCTAATAATTTGATGGAACAGCTTATTCCAATTCAAATAAGGTGAACTTTGAAAAGATTTACTTCACATTAGGATGAAAACCCTGCTACTGACGTGGATCGCGAAGGCTGGGCTGATAAACTATACCATATCGAATCGCAACAAAATCAATGTGGGTAAACTCAACATGTTTACTCAATATGGATTATTCCAAGAGGCAATCAAACAAAAACATGTAACAGCCAATCACTTTGCATTTAATTTACCTTGTAATAACCACACATTGTTAATGGACTAATTTAGCTAGCATTTTAAGAAAGTGTGCATTGGTTAGTTGTATTGCAAACTAAAACAAACAAAGGAGCAGTAATTGTGTTACAAATTATGTTTATAATTGCTTATTTAGTTAATTTTGCCTCTTTTTTCACCTTAATTTATAAGTTGTCATGTTTAAGACCAAATGTGTAATCCGTGTTAGTTTATTAAACTATACTTTAACCTGTAATTAAAAGAGCACCACAACAAAGATTGAATTCACAAAAATGTGAGTTTTGCTGGCAGCATTAATAACTCATTTATTGAATACTATATCGTTATGAATCAACGTGGAAAAAGTTTTAGGTAACATTTTTGCAATATCGCCCATTCCTACAACAAAGTTACTGAGGTAAAGTTGGTTTTATATTCGCACATACATTCATTTAACAATGCCTATATGGTTTACCACGCTAATCTGAATACTGTGTCTGAAATAGCATTACATATGACTTCAAAACAACATTAGCAATATTTAATTGACTGTGAACAATGTTGTACTTTGATATTCATTGGATGCTATATGATTTCCCTATTTAGAAATTTACAAATAATACTTCGCTGAAATTATATAAAGGAGAAAGTCCGAATATAAAACCAACTTTACCTCAATAACTAAGCTTACAAATCAACTCAAATTCAATAGAATTAACATTAAAACACATTAATATTGTAAAACTAACAACTTTTAAGTTTTGTTTCGCGTTTTAATGTTTTGCTGACGATACAAAAAATGATGTTAATGCAAAAAATATTCATCAATAAAACTGTGACAGATCACGTGATGAAGTGTTCTCTTGCATAATATGACGCCTGTTTTGCATACAACTCGTACATTTTCCTTAACATTATAAACTAATTCGATAGGTTCAGTCTATTAGATCAATCAGAACGAACCGCTTTTATAACAATACACGATTATAGTCGTAAACATTTAAAACATCGACGATATGTTCAGTTACGATCTGTTTGTTTAGAGTTTCCCAGTGAAACTCGCGCGATGATTCGTCGAAGTTAGCGAATATTAGCAAACACATCGCCTGCAGGTCAAAACACGCTTTAAAAGCGCTCAACTGCACGGTGAGCGGTTTAATAAAGGATAGAGAGTTAAAAATCACTTTAATATGCTGTAGAAGTGTGAAAAGTGTGTGAGCTGGTGTGGCTTCGGCCTGTTTTCTTCACGCGTTTAGCCGAACTGCTAACGACGCGCTCATTCACCTCAGAGCTTTCCTGATGCAAAACGCGGGAAATCTGCAGCCAAATGCTCACTTACCGGAATCTTCCATGAAACTCGGTTAAACCGGCAGATATTTTCACGAGTTCTTCGAAGTTTTATGCGGCTGAACACATGTGGTCGAGCTGCCGCGCTCCGTCGTGCTCTGTGTCGAAAAGGACACGAATGTGCTGCGCATGCGCACTGCGACGCGGAACTCAGCCGTGCAGAAGACGCTCGTGACGTCACTGCGTTGTTACCGAAAGGGACGCTAGAAGCTAGTCAATTTTCTGATACTTGTTTTATTTTATTTTATTAAACAGTGGTTTATTAAAAAGATACCAACTCTTAAGGCTTCTTATGTGAGATAGAACATTTAATTAATTCATTTAACAATTAATTTAATTTGTTAATTGTTTAAAAGTATAATTTCTAATAACTTTCAGGACACGTTATTGTTAATATATCTACTGATGTATTTAAAGATCCTATATGAGGAAATGTATGGATTTGCTGCAGTGTTTTTGTTGGATGTCCATCATTTTGACCTGATTTGATAAGAGCAGCACAGAAGACCGAGTTCAGGGTTTGTCTTATTTATTGTCACTTTACAATCATGCAAAAATAGTCAGAAAAGGTACAATATTCTGAATAACGTCCAATCATAAACACAAATACTGATGATCAATCGACGGCCACCAGCTCCACCTCGAAGATCAGCTTGGTGTTGGGAGGAATTCTGGGTAACGAACGTTAAGGGCAAACCTGTGAATCTTAAAGGGATAGTTCACCCAAAACATAAAACTTTTTGTAAATTCACTCACCCACAGCTCATCCAAGGTGACTATTATTCTTCAGTTGAACATTAAAGCAGATTTTGAGCTGAATCTGTTGTTCTTGGTGCTTCATATAATGGCAGTGAATGGTGACAGGTTTATTACATTAAACAAACACATACACACACGTTTAAATCAATAGCCGTGGCTCCTGAAGACACACTGAGCTCTTGTGAAGCGAAACGATTGGTCTGTGTAAGAAACTGAACATTATTTAAAATATTATTAGCTTTAATCCACAGCCTGGACACAACAAAAGGGAAGACAATTTGCCCAAAGTGTATTGTTGAGTTTGAACATTTTCAAAGCATTTTCCCTGTGTGTATGTGTTTGTTGACTGTAATAAACCTGTCACCATTCACTGCCATTATATGAAGCACTAAGAACAACAGATTCAGCTCAAAATCTGCTTTAATGTAGGGGCAGTCGTGGCCTGGTGGTTAGAGTGTTGGACTCGTGAT
>CAIGQV010000843.1:690700-705836 GCA_903798115.1 Danio jaintianensis | reverse complement strand
CGTTGACACAATGCTCAATTGGTACTAATGGGCCCAAAGTGTGCCAATAAAATATCCCCCACACCATTACACCACCACCACCACCAGCCTGAACCGCTGATACAAGGCAGGATGGATCCATGCTTTCATGGTGTTGATGCCAAATTCTGACCCGAACATCCGAATGTGGCAGCAGAAATCGAGACTCATCAGACCAGGCAACGTTTCTCCAATCTTCTATTGTCCAGTTTTGGTGAACCTGTGTGAATTGTAGCCTCAGTTTCCTGTTCTTAGCTGACAGGAGTGACACCCGGTGTGGACTTCTGCTGCTGTAGCCCATCAGCCTCAAGGTTGGACCAAGCGGCAACCTCACGCTCTCCATCGTGAGGCCAATATGGAAGTAACTGAAACTGCAATTCATCGAAATTCCGCTAGTCCTGGCTCCATAATAGAGCAAATTTCTATTGACACCACTGTTAAAATGGCCAACTTTACAGCAGAAAAAAGTGTTCACAGCCTGGTACAAAGAAAGATTTTGGTTCATCTAGCTAATATTACCCTTCATGACAACTGTGAGGGGGTGAATTTTTTTATAACTCATCCGTTTCGTTTATATTAAGTTATATTAACTCTGCATAATTAAGGGCGTAGCCACTTGAGTGACAGCTAGGTCTTGCTGCTCGCCATCACTTCACCTCAGCTGATTCCGGCTGATTAGCCGCTGAACTCAGCAAATACATCGGATTTTTGTGTTGTTTTATGTGGCTTTACACAGTCAATTGCCTTTTGGAATTATTTCCTACAATTATCAGATAATATGGCATGCTGTGTGCACTTTATTGTGCTCACGTTACCTCCATTTCCCAGGTGAGTGAAATTATATACTTATATACCATATCTATAAATGTATTTGTTTTACTTAAGATAATTTATCTTTTATAATTTTCTTTAGACCTGTAAAGCACTCCAGAATCTGACAGATTGATCATCTGAAGCGTTGTCATACAGTGTTATGCCTGGAGTTCATCAATAGCCTTGCATTTACTAACACAGACTATATTTGAAGTGTTTGGAAGTAATTCGCGTTTTCCTCCTGTAGAAAAACATCATAAGAACAATGTTTAGTGGCTCAATGTATTACAACAGTGTTTTTAAAAGACTAAACACTTTACTGATATAGTATACAACCAAGCACATGTGGTCAGAACACAAACGAGTCGCAGGTCATGAAGTATTAAGCATTTCTCCCACAGAAAAGCCCCTCTAAGCAAAATGCTAGCAGGCGTCTGTAGCCCCGCCCACGCTCCGCCTCTTTGCCCTTACTTGGTTACCCCCGGTTGGAGCGATGACGCGCAAACAAAATGGCGCCGGTTGGCCACGCCCACTTGTAGCTTCATTTGCACTCTTCAGAAACCTATGGATGACGTCACGGATACTACGTCCATATCTTTTACAGTCTATGGGTTGGACATGTTGTGCATTCAGAGATGCTCTTCTGCAGACCTCGGTTGTAACGAGTGCTTATTTGAGTTACTGTTGCCTTTCTATCAGCTGGAACCAGTCTGGCCATTCTCCTCTGACCTCTGGCATCAACAAGGCATTTGCGCCCACAGAACTGCCGCTCACTGGATATTTCCTCTTTTTCGGACCATTCTCTGTAAACCCTAGAGATGGTTGTGTGTGAAAATCCCAGTAGATCAGCAGTTTCTGAAATACTCAGACCAGCCCGTCTGGCACCAACAACCATGCCACGTTCAAAGTCACTTAAATCCCCTTTCTTCCTCATTCTGATGCTCGCTTTGAACTGCAGCAGATCGTCTTAACCATGTCTACATGCCTAAATGCATTGAGTAGCTGCCATGTGATTGGCTGATTACAAATTTGTGTTAACGAGCAGTTGGACAGGTGTACCTAATAAAGTGGCCGGTGAGTGTATATCCATTATGCCGGCAGTAAAACAACAGATTTGGTATAAAACTTTTGCACAGTACTGTATATTTGTCCTTTTGCTCACATCTCAGACACTTTTATTGCCTGAATAATGTTACTAAATATATGAAACACGTTTGCTAAACATTTATGTAAGAGAAAAACGAACCGATTTCATCTAAAAACTTCTCAATTATCAATTTTAATTGAATTCCATTAATAAGCGTAGTTCGCAGATTAAATGTGCTAATTAAATTTCAAATCATGATGCATTTAAATAATATTCACCATCCCTATGTTTAATTCAAAGATTAAATGCGCTAATTAACTTCATATCATGACGCATTTAAACAACATTCATCATTAATATGGGAGAATTTAGAAGCAAAAAAAATTAATAAACGAAGTAAAACAATTATTTATGCATTAATTATGCATGATGTGTGCTGATACTAACAGCCGGTGTGTTTGTTTTAGGAGAATAAACCGATTTACATAACGGCCTTTATGATTCTCCCTTAAGTGCTTGGTTTCTTTTAGTCATTGTTTGGGAATCGTTCAGTAATGACCACGTTTTGCATTCGTTTTATTATTCATCACTCATATTTCACTGCGGTTTAATTGCATTTAAACATTCGGGAGTGATTAGGACTCAATATCTGAGGAGATGGGACAAACGTTTAAAGCATTTGCGTTAATCTATCATGATAAAAGTGAAGCTAAAAAAAGACAAAAGTGAGTCCATTCATGCCTTAATGCATGTCCCTTAATGCATGTCCCTTAATGCATACTCTGAATGATTCATTAGAGTCCGCTGTATTACAGGGGGAAAAAACAACATAATGCACTCTTTCATTAAATTAAACTTTCATTACATCTCTGAAATCACTTTCCTTAGTGATGTAATCCCGGCCAAATGCAATATTAATCGACAATATTCATCATGCAATAAACTGCTGACTCACAACACAAGCAGGAGTGTGTTTCCCAAACAATGACGCACACTCAAAAAATGATTATACTGCTGCTTGTTCAAACTACTTATTTAAAATGAGCTGAAACAACACCATTCCTGAGATTTTCTTTGAGACAACTTAATTGTTTTATCCTCAATCCACTTAAATAGACTAGAATAGAAATGAGGCGGCACGGTGGCTCAGTGGCCTCACAGCAAGAAGATCGCTGGTTCGAGTCCCGGCTGGGTCAGTTGGCGTTTCTGTGTGGAGTTTGCATGTTCTCCCCGTGTTGGCGTGGGTTTCCTCCGGGTGCTCCGGTTTCCCCCACAAGTCCAAACACATGCCCTATAGGGGAATTGATGAACTAAATTGGCCGTAGTGTATGTGTGTGTGTGTGTGTGAATGAGTGTGTATGGGTGTTTCCCAGTACTAGGTTGCGGCAGGAAGGGCATCCGCTGTGTAAAACATATGCTGGAATAGTTGGCGGTTCATTCTGCTGTGGCGACCTCTGATAAATAAAGGGACTAAGCCGAAGGAAAATGAATGAATGAATCTAAATGTAATTATAGGCAACACATAAATGAAAGTTCATTATTTGACTTTATATCTGGTGTATATATCTCATCTCATCTCATCTCATCTCATTTTCGTCCGCTTTTCTGGGGCCGGGTTGCTGGGGCAGCAGTCTTAGGAGGGAACTCCAGACTTTCCTCTCCCAGACACTTCCTCCAGCTCCTCCGGGGGGATCCCGAGGCGTTCCCAGGCCAGCCGAGAGACATAGTCCCTCCAGCGTGTCCTGGGTCTTCCCCGTGGCCTCCTCCCGGTGGGACATGTCTGGAACACCTCCCTAGGTAGGCGTCCAGGAGGCATCCGAAACAGATGCCCGAGCCACCTCAGCTGACGTCTCTCGATGTGGAGGAGCAGCGGCTCTCCTCACGGGTGACAGAGCTCCTCACCCTATCTATAAGGGTGCGCCCTGCCACCCTGCGAAGGAAACTCATTTCGGCCGCTTGTATCCGAAATCTTGTCCTTTCGGTCATGACCCAAAGCTCATGATCATAGATTGCCTTTCGGCTCAGCTCCTTCTTTACCACAACGGACCGATACATCGACAGCATTACTGCTGCCGCTGCACCAATCCGCCTGTCCCTCCGCCTGGTGTATATATGATATTAGAATATACGTGTTGGCTATTGTAAGTTGTTTTGTGTTTACATTTAGTCATTTAATAAGGAGGCATTCAGCGATTCAACAAGAAGAGGCAATAAACACAACAAGAGCTGATTATTGTCACGTTCTGTTCCGGTGTTCCTGTGTTTGTTGTGTCATGTGACTTCCCCATGTGTTATTCCTTGTGCTTCCATGTTGTTCCATATGCTTTTGTTATGATCATGTGCTCCTTTGTTTTGTTTTCCCGCCACTTTTATGAGTTTCACCTGTGTTCCTCCCCAGTGTGTTATCAGAGTCCTTATGTCCCTTGTATAAATACCCCAGTGTTTGTTTAGTTCCTTGTCTGGTCTTAATCGTCATTCTGTATTGTCAACACCCTGTGAGTTCCTACGTTTCCAGTATCTGAAGTGAGTGTTTGTAAATAAATCTATGTTCTTCTGATAACTCCTGCGATTCCTGTGCCTTTGTGAGAGAGCAAGACGTGACAATTATACAGAGGAACTGTTAGTGTGATGAGAATTTTGTGCTAGAGTAAGGAGGGAGAGTGTCTGTTTGTTTCTACAGGTGGTTTGTCAAGCCCACTCACCTGTGCGAGGCACACTCAGAATTAATAATGTTGTCGTGTGGTGTGGGAGTATTCTATTATGTTTTTAAACGAAATATAGGCCTTATATTCAATTAATACAGAAAACCAATGCATGCTTTTACCAAAACTAATATAAAAATGTGTGTGCGTGTAAAAAAACTATATAATTTGCCGCACAAAAAATGAATGCGTATTTTCTCTAATCATACTGTGGGGGTTTAGCCACAAATTACATCATTGCTTGGGAAACGCACTCCAGATTAACCACAGCTAACCTAGTGGTTGGTTAATCTTACTTCAGTTTCATTCATTTTCCCTTTGGCTTAGTCCCTTTATTAATCAGGGGTCGCCACAGTGGAATGAACCGACAACTTATCCAGCATATGTTTTACGCAGCGGATGCCCTTCCAGCTGCAACCCATCACTGGGAAACACCCATACACACTCATTCACACACACACTCATACACTACGGCCAATTTAGTTCATCAATTCCCCTATAGCGCATGTGTTTGGACTGTGGGGGAAACCGGAGCACCCGGAGGAAACCCACGCCAACACGGGGAGAACATGCAAACTCCACACAGAAACACCAACTGACCCAGCCACGACTCGAACCAGCGACCTTCTTGCTGTGAGGTGATCGTGCTACCCACTGCGCCACCGTGACGCCTTTCTAAAACTATTTTCACTAAATTATAATTTTTTTCTTTAGTTTCTAACTAATCTAATGCAAAATCAGTCAAACAGATTAACACAAACACAACATATTATAGAATCAAACAGACGAGGAATAATTGATGATGGGCTGTTAAATTATTTGAAAAAGGAAAAAAATCCTATATATATATATATATATATATATATATACATATATACATGAGCAATATCACACGAGTAGCAGTGCGATGTGGCTGTATATCGGCACTGATGGGAGGCATGCGTTGGCCTTAGTGTCCCACCAGTAACGATATACAGCCACATCGCACTGCTACTCATGTGATATTGTGTTTATACAACAGTTTGACGGCATAATCGTGTATATAAAAATAAAATCAAACACGGAGAGTCTAAAAACCCTTTTGTATTAGGAACTACTGTCTTCCGCCATTCATTCACATCTGCAGCTGACGTCAGAACAGCAGAAACCGTTACTCATTCACCAACGTCACTTTAGAGCTAGTGTTTGAGTGATTCTCTAGCGTAATGTCTAAAGTGAAGACAAAACAGCTGATTTTGCTCATATTTTAAGATTATAAGGCTGAACGTGACATGAAATGCCATCCGTCTACAGAGATTTCTGCTTACAGTATTAGTCTATTACAGTCTACAGTGTTTCTCTGTTGCAATCGGGAGATCACAATAATTAACCCCGACAAAAAGCAGCGCAATCACTACCAGAATACTGTTGTGTTTGCGATAAGGAAGAACGCTAAACACATGCGGGCATTTCTTCTGTCTTTCTGCCAACACAACACACATTCCTGATATGCGAGTCCCATCTCACACTCAATACACTACAATTATATGGTATAAATACAGCACTACAACATACACAAGAGAGAGATCGACAGAATATCACTGACCAGTTTAATAATGATTTGATCAGCTGTAGTTAGAAATTACACTGTTTTATCTTCTAAAGGCTTATTATGCGGTCCTGTCGCCATCTTGTGGATGGACAACGTCAACCGTCTTTGGTCTGCTCAATATGGCAGGCTAATGGCCGCCGACGCGCTGTCTCTCAGAAATGATAAATATTTAAAGTAGGCACTATCCTTATAAATAAACTGCATAGTTGCAATCTAAACAACTACATTCTCCACTAAAAGAGCCTCAAAAGTGCATTATGTTGTCCAACAGCAGCAATATTTGTCAAACTGTAGAGTGTCCTCTGCTTGTTGCTGTATGTGGGCGGAGTAATACACAAGGGTGAAGGGTGAAGAGGCGGGTCGAGTGCTGTTACTGGCAAAATATTGCACGGCTATCAGCCAATCAGATTCAAGAACCAGACAGAACTGTTGTATAAATATATATATATATATATATATATATATATATATATATAAATATACAGTGCTCAGCATATATAAGTACACCCCTCACAAATCCATCTTTTAAATTCATATTTTTAATAGGAAGCTTGTGACAATACAGAAACTTTCTGTACTGCCCCTTTGTGTATTTACTACTTTCGTCACTGCCTTCTACGAAATAAGTTCATCACCATTGGTTGTGAGAACTAATTAAGATGAGGTGAAATTATATAAAAGAGGTTTTTTTTTGATGGGGAAGGGTCTGACCTCAGAGGTGGGATCTCGGTTGATGTCATTTCGTTTGCGGGTGTGGCTCCGACTGGGTGTGTGTTTGAGGAAGAGATGCGGCCTACTTGTGTTCGATGTGTGATGACAACACGGACAACTGCTGCATCTTTGACTTTTATAATCGCCCGTACTGCCGAAGTCACCTGTCATTGAACTGTTGATGTGTAACAACCATTGCTGACCACCCATGCTGCAAGTTACCTGGGTCTGGGTTGATTGACGACGCACTAAGCTGCTGACGAGAGTCCAGTCACCTACAACCACCCGTGCTGCAAGTTATTTGGGTCAGTTCCACGCACATACATCCTACATCTCATACCTCACATTCATTTTTTTGATACAATATTATATGTGTGCATATACATTAGATTAGTCAGTACTGAAGCCAAATCTGGAGCTTATCTAACAAAATAACTTAAGATAACACTCCAAAAACTAGCACACCCAAATTTATATGTTATAGAAAAATATTAAATACAAATTTAAAAAAGAAGAAAAATCAAGAGAAGCAAAAAAAGGAAAAATTAAGTTGAAATTTTGTAGGTTGTAATTTTTCTTTTGTGCAATATTTTGCTTGAATTTAATTGTATTATCTTTCAATTTCTAAATATGTTTGGTGACTAAAATGTTATTTTAATAAATATATCTGTTTAATAAATCTGTTTTGTTCAAATGCACCAAAATACATTGCCTATATTCACTGAGAAATAGAGAAAATATTCATTTTCAAAATGGGGTGTACTCAATTATGCTGAGCACTGTATATACAGTTGAAGTCAGAATTATTCGCCCTCCTGTGAATTTTTATTCCCAATATTTCCCAAATGATGTTTAACAGATTCAGGAATTTTTCACAGTATTTCCTATAATATTTTTTCTTCTGGAGAAAGTCTTATTTGTTTTATTTCGGCTAGAATAAAAGCAGTTCTTAATTGTTTTAAACCCATTTTAAGGTCAATATTATTCGCCCCCTTCAGCAATATTAGTGTTGGATTGTCTCCAGAACAAACCACTGTTATACAATGACTTGCCTAATTACCCTAACTTTACCCTAATTAACCTAGTTAAGCCTTGAAATGTCCCTTTAAGCTGAATACTAGTGTCTTGAAGAATATCTAGTCTAATATTATGTGCTGTCATCATGGCAAAGAGAAAAGAAATCAGTTATTAGAGATGAGTTATTAAAACTATTATGATTAGAAATGTGTTGAAACTTTTTATACACATAAACACTTATTTAACAACATATTTTACATGCTTTTACATACATATTTTACATGCTAATTTGCACATAACAGCTGCTATTGTATATAGTAATATCCCTGTACACACACTGGTCAATTTGTATATTTGCAGTCACTACAACTTTTATTTTAAAAATGTTTATTTTTTAATATATTTATTATCTGTTTTTTGTCCTGTCTCTGTAATTTTGTTGCACTGTAGTTGCACTGTAATTTTGTTGCACAAATTCCTCGTATGTGTGAACTTACCTGGCAATAAAGCTCTTTCTGATTCTGATTCTGAAAAAATCTGCTCTCCGTTAAACAGAAACTAGGGAAAAAATATACAGGAGGGCGAATAATTCTGACTTCAACTGTATATATATATATCACAGCACTGCAGTAAAGTGAAGTGCAAAATAAAGTGACCTGGGCTTTGTACAGATTTTTCGAGAGATTAATGACACCTGCAATTAAAAAGGCAGCGGTTATGAAGGATTTCTGGACGCCGAGGGAATATGGCAGAAAACAGAGACTATAACAGCAGCAAAAATAGAGGATGAACAGACTCAAACACGACCTCTGCCAAACACACCAAATACAGAGCTCAGATACACACTGTCCTTGGCTTGTGTGTGTTTTCTGTGTGTACGAGACACTGCCATGTTCTGACATTTACAGCTCTGAAACAAGAAACATGCCATTTATAAACTTTCCCTTCGCATGAGAGCTGAAAACAACATGACAGGACATTCACAACACAGCAGACTCACAGATCCACGGCTCAGTTTAACCGAAAACATCTGAAGAGACGGCAGAAACGCTTTACAGAAAATAAAGAGAGTCTTTCTGGGGTGTTTTTCACCAAACAATGACTTAACTCACGGCTGAATTACCATAGTACATAACGTACAACAGAACGAAACCTATGTTACATATTTCAAATTTGCATGAATGTAGACAGCGCCCTCTAGTGGATTTGTTGTCTAAAATGTACAACAAAACACAATAAAAAAATGTATTTCAGATTTACAAAAATACTCAAATGTAAACAGCGCCCTCTAGTGGATTTGTGGTATGAAACATATGTATCTGAAACGTATTTCAGATATGCAAAAATGTAGACACCCTCTAGTGGATGTGTCACCTGAAAGTACAACAAAACGTTTCCTTAGTAACATATTTAAATTCACTAAAATGTATTTGTCATCGGAAATTTACAAAACCTATGTAAAGTATTAACATTTGCAAAAATGTAGACAGCGCCCTCTAGTGGATTTGTCATCGGCAATGTACAACAAAACATACCCTAAATAATGAAACAAGAAAAATGCCATTTATAAACTTTCCCTTTGCATGAAAGCTGAAAACAACATGGAAGGAGGCATGTGCTTTAGAAATAAAATTGAGTTGAGATATACAATGCATCGTTTGGAAAATAAACAATGTAGTGATGTGTTTCCGAAAATCTGTCCGAGATCCATGTTGGTAAAAATGCATAAACGTTCGTAATGATGCTCTAAAAGGGAGCGGAGTAGCAACTCCTGTAGATAAAATCCTCAATAGATGTTTTTATTTATAATAAAACATTATATAATTGTTTGACACACTATATATATATATATATAGAAGGTGCTGTCTATATTTTTGCGAATTTAAACACATTACACAGGTTTCATTTTGTTGTGCGTTTCAGATGACAAATCCACACTACACTTTTTATTTGCAAATCTGAAATCCGAAATCTGAAATCAATTTGTCATCTAAAACATACAATGAATTGTAAACTTAAGTAACGCATTTCAGACTCACAAAATAAAAAGTAGTTAGCGCCCTCTAGTGGATTTGTAATCTGAAATATACAACAAAATGCACCATAAGAAACGTATTTCAGATTCACAAAACAACTAAAATGTAAACAGCGCCCTCTAGTGAATTTGACATCTGAAACATACAATGAATTGTAACTTATGTAACGCATTTTCAGATTTTTAGACTTATGTAACGCATTTCAGACTTTGTTTTGTCTGTGGCGTGCTGTTCTTTTCTCGCTGGGATGGAACATGTACGTCGCATGTGTGAGGGCATGGTAAGTGTCTTCATTTATCACGCGCACGTGTCTTGCATTCTGTTGTGTTGGTGTCGTGTAGCACGTTGTTTCATGTTTACATTATAGCCACATGCTTTAGTGTCTTGTTTCATGTGAGCACGCGGTCAATGAGTTCTCTTATTGGCTGCGTGTTCTAGTCCTGTTTGTATGTAAGCACATGGCTTGTGTTGTGGTGTTTGTACCATGTGCTCTTTTGTCTATCGTCTTGTCCCACCCACCTTGTTATCCTGTTTTCAAACATTATGTTCACCTGTCCGCTTGTCTGTTCATTGGTTTGTCTTCCTTGTTTATTCTCCTAGTGTGTTCTGTCCAGTGCTGGTCCGTCGTCATTGATACAGATGACATTTGTTGTCGTTGAGCTCCTCGTTATTGAGGACATCGTTGAATTTGTCGTCAATGATCTCTTTCGTGTCTGTCGTGCCAAATCCTGTCAAGTCAAGTGTAGTATAGTGTGCATTAATGTTTTTCCCCCACGGGGAAGTTTAAGTTGTTTTGTTTACTTTTTGTTAAATTAAGTCCTTCATTTCCTGCAATTGGGTCCTTGCCTCATCTCCTCCTACCCCCAAACCCTGACATGTAACTTATGTAACGCATTTCAGATTCACAAAAATGTAGACAGCGCCCTCTAGTGGGTTTGTCATCTAAAATGTACAACAAAACGCACCTGAAGTAACGTATTTCAGATTCGCAAAGCAACTTAAACGCAGACAGCGCCCTCTAGTGGATTTGTCATCTGAAACGTACAACAAATTGTAACCTATGTAACATATTTCAGATTTGCATAAATGTAGACAGCGCCCACTAGTGGATTTGTCATCTGAAATGTACAACAAAACACACAATAATGTATTTCAGATTTACAAAAATACTCAAATGTAGAAAGCGCACTCTAGTGGATTTGTCATCAGAAACGTACAACAAAATGCATGCTAATAACCTATTTCAGATTGCAAAAATGTAGACAGCGCCCTCTAGTGGATTTGTCATCTGAAATGTGCTTGTAGAGCTAAAAAAACAACAACTGAAAGGTGAAATTGTGTCATTTGACCCCCTTTAACCAAAAGTTCCAAGCCGTATCCCAGAGATGAAGCCAGGTTTGAAGAAAAGTGTTTTTTTTCCCTGCTGCTGGTGACCACCGCTGATGAAGAGCCAAAACCCAACTGAGCAAAGCATCCTGGGAAATCACTTCTAAATTCCCTGTAATAAGCGATCCATAACCCAGCGAAGCCTGGATGAGCAGCAGAGAGCCTGAGACTGCACATCTCCTCAATCCAGAACACTCAGACTGAGAGAAATATTATATATAGTACTGTGCAAAAGTCTTGGACCCCAGGTACATTTGTTGTTTAATAAGGTTTAATGACATTATTTATATATTACTTCTCATAGATTACTTCGCACTTTGGCCTCACAGCAAGAAGGTCGCTGGTTCGAGTCCCGGCTGTGCCAGTTGGTGTTTCTGTGTGGAGTTTGCATGTTCTCCCCGTGTTGGCGTGGGTTTCCTCCGGGTGCTCCGGTCTCCCCCACAGTCCAAACACATGCGTTATAGGGGAATTGATTAACTAAATTGGCCGTAGTGTATGAGTGTGTGTGTGAGAGAATGGAAGTGTGTGGGTGTTTCCCAGTACTGGGTTGCAGCTGGAAGGGCATCCGCTGTGTAAAACATATGCTGGAATAGTTGGCGGTTCATTGCGCTGTGGCGACCCCTGATGAATAAAGGGACTAAGCCGAAGGAAAATGAATGAATGAATGTTTAAGACATATGTAAGAAAGAGTTAGAGAAAGATGGAAGAATGAATGAAAAATACTGGAGTTTCTGTCTTGGTTTGATCTGCATTTCTGCCAGAGCTATTGCCTGAACTGATGGGATTGTGAAGGATGAAAAGTGCAGACAGGTTTTCATTTTTGTAATAGTTGTATTTTTCAGCATGATAATGATCCCAAACACATTGCTAATGTAATGTAATCATATTTGGAGAGAAAAGCAGCTGATGAAACAAAGAGTCATGAAGTGGCCTCCACAGAGTCCAGACCTGAATATTATATACAGTACATATAGGCAATATTATATATGAGATTCACCTGGAGAGAAAATGAAAGACAGAAGATGCTAAATCTGAGGAAGAACTCTTAGAAATGCTGAAAGACGCTTGATATTAAATAGCACATCATTTCAGAAAAGACTCAACAAAAAAGTTCAAGCTGTTGATGGTGCTAAACACAGTGCTTGTCTTTTGATTCCTAAAGTAATCTTATTCTGAATATTTGTACATATTTTCTGTTTGTGTATTTAGTTCACCCAAAAGTAATGACCCTGCACTTGCTCCATACCTTTTAGATAGATAGATAGATATGTGCAAAATACAGTTAACACATTATTATCAGACCCCACTATTTATAATTACGTGTCTGATAAGAAATTATTACGATTTCTGAATGTTGAAATGCAACGAATTCACTGATTTTAATAAGGTTGCATTTTTAGAAGAGTTTTAGCTGCTACACATTTTGGAATTATTAACTTAAATCTGCAGATAATCCATAAATATGATCATGATGTAAAAGGAATACAAAGCAATACGACATATTTTAGATTCTGTTCTATTTCTAGGTCAGGTGATTAATTAAATGCAAACGAGCAACAATGATTTATAACTAAAAGACCCAGCGTATCAATATAGCGAGAGAGAAATAATTATAATAAAGATGAAAAGAATTGCATACCATTTATAATGAATAATAAGAGTTACAATAATAAATAATTAATTAGAAAACTGAGGAATAAACCAAACTTTAATATTATATATATAATATTTAAAAGTGTTTTAATCATGTGTCTATGAAAAATTACATATAAAAAATTAATAAAACATGTTACTAAAAGGGGCAGCACAGTGGCTCAGTGGTTAGCACTGTGGCCTCACAGTAAGAAGGTTGTGGTTCGAGTCCCGGCTGGGTCAGTTGGCGTTTCTGTGTGGAGTTTGCATGTTCTCCCCGTGTTGGCGTGGGTTTCCTCCGGGTGCTCCAGTTTCCCCCCACAGTCCAAATACATGCGCTATAAGGGAATTAGGTAAGCTAAATTGTCCGTAGTGTATGTGTGTGAATGAGTGTGTATGGGTGTTTCCCAGTGATGGGTTGTAGCTGGAAGGGCATCCGCTGTGTAAAACATATGCTGGATAAGTTGGCGGTTCATTCCGCTGTGGTGACCCCAGATTAATAAAGGGACTAAGCCGAAAAGAAAATGAATGAATAATAAATAACAATAATAATAATAATAATAAATAACAATAATAATAATAATAATAAATAACTTTCCCAGTGATGGGTTGCAGCTGGAAGGGCATCCGCTGCGTAAAACATATGCTGGATAAGTTGGCGGTTCATTCTGCGTTGGCGACCCCTGATTAATAAAGGGACTAAGCCGAAAACAAAATGAATGAATAATAAATAACAATAATAATAATAATAGTAATAATAATAATAATAAATAATAATAATAATAAATAATAATAATAATAAATAATAATAATAATAATAATAAATAATAATAATAATAAATAATAATAATAATAATTCATTCATTCATTCATTCATTCATTCATTTTCTTTTCGGCTTAGTCCCTTTATTAATCTGGGGTCGCCACAGCGGGATGAACCGCCAACTTATCCAGCATATGTTTTACGCAGCGGATGCCCTTCCAGCTGCAACCCATCACTGGGAAACATTCATACACACTCATTCACACACATACACTACGGACAATTTTAGCTTAACCAATTCACCTATATCGCATGTCTTTGGACTTGTGGGGGAAACCGGAGCACCCGGAGGAAACCCACGCGAACACGGGGAGAACATGCAAACTCCACACAGAAACGCCAACTGACTCAGCCGAGGCTCGAACCAGCGACCTTCTTGCTGTGAGGCGAACGTGCTACCCACTGCGCCACCGCGTCGCCCAATAATAATAATAATTAATAATAATAATAATAATTAATAATAATAATAATAATAATTAATAATAATAATAATAATTAATAATAATAATAATAAATAACTTTCCCAGTGATGGGTTGCAGCTGGAAGTGCATCCGCTACGTA
This sequence comes from Danio jaintianensis, assembly GCA_903798115.1. NCBI lineage: Eukaryota > Metazoa > Chordata > Actinopteri > Cypriniformes > Danionidae > Danio > Danio jaintianensis. The sequence goes on along the minus strand of CAIGQV010000843.1, from coordinate 691,458 downwards.
AAACATATGCTGGATAAGTTGGTGGTTCATTCCGCTGTGGCGACCCGTGATTAATAAAGGGACTAAGCCGAAAAGAAAATGAATGAATAATAAATAACAATAATAACAATAATAATAATAATAATAATTAATAATAATAATAATTAATAATAATAATAATTAATAATAACAATAATAATAATAATAAATAATAATAATAATAATTATTATTATTATTATTAATAATAAAAGTGTTAAACTTTTACTCACTACATAACATAAATCAAAATCTAATTAAATTGAATGATGCTAATAATAAACAACAACAAAAAGTCAAAATAATATTTTATTACTTTTGGTTATTAACAAAACCAACTTTAAAATGCACAATGCAAACTTTAAAATTAATATACAAATACATCAAATAAAATTAGATTACTCCTACTACTTCTAATACTACTAATAAAGCAGACTGACACTTAAAGTATATAAAGTCTCAATGTCCAAAGCAGGAATAATTTCTATGCTAAATATCATCCAAGGCTACAGTGAGCTAAAAATAACAGCGCTGGCAGCGTCCATCATTTACACTGGACCCCGGGGACCAATCTAACATTTCTACAGAGAATTCTCCAGATAATGAAAAACACACCGCAAGGATACAGCAAGGCCAGAGTAAAGCACGCATGTTTAAAACAGCAGCGGCACTCACACTTCACATCTCATATTCATCACTTATTTACATGCACTTACTGAATTTACATGCACTTATTTACATG
>CAIGQV010000843.1:645775-667343 GCA_903798115.1 Danio jaintianensis | reverse complement strand
ACACACACACACACACACACACACACACACACACACACACACACACAAGCAATGCTGCCAGAGAAGGCATGCTTTAATTCAATGCATAGTATGTTTATTCATTCATTCATTCGTTCATTCATTCAATCAATCATTCAATCAATCAATCAATGAACCAGTCAATCAATCATTATTTCAATCATTCACTTATTCAATCATTCATTCATTTATTCAATCAATCAATCATTCATTCAATCGTTCATTCAATCATTCATTCTTTCAATCAATCAACCGTTTATTCATTCATTCATTCTAATGTTCACTCATTCATTAAATCAATCATTAATTAATTGATTAATTCATTCAATTATTCTTTCAATCATTTGTTCATTCATTCATTCATTCAATCGTTTATTCATCCATCCATTCCATCATTCATTCAATCAATCTATTATTCATTCATTCATTCATCCTATAAATCGTTAATTCAATCATTCATTCATTCACTCATTCATTCAATCAATCATTCCTTAAATTTTTCATTCATTCGATCAATCTATCATTCATACATTTATTCAATCATTCATTCAATCGTTTATTCATTTATTCTATCAATCAATCATTCAATCCTACATTCATTCACTCATCCATTCATTCTTTCATTCAATCAATCATTCAGTCAATCAGTCAATCCCTCATTCTTTCAATTTTTCATTCAATCATTCATTCATTCTATCAATCTATTATTCATTCATTCATTCTTTCTTTTATTCATTCATTCACTCATTCATTCAATCAATTAATCATTTATTCTTTAAATTTTTAATTCAATCAATCATTAATTCATTCATTCAATCAATCATTCATTCATTATTCATTCATACATTTAATCATTAATTCATTCATTTTTTCGTTCATTCAATCGTTCAATAATTCAAATGTGCAATCAAGCATTCATTGAATAATTCATTCGATTTTGTTCATGAATTATAAGTTGCTGTGAATGAAAACATTAACCAAACGTATTTTTCTAATAATAAAAGCAGAACTGCATGCATAATGATACAAATATGTATATCTTCATGATAATATACAGTGTAAATGGTCTGAAAAGTAGATCCTACAATCCATTTACACATTTTTGCAAGTGCATTGAAAATACGCAGTGCATGTATTAGGAAAATGCATTATTTTGTAATACTATGCCAGATGCACGTTTATAATAAAATCAGAAATGCATTTTGGTTGTCTGAGAATGCATGCAATAACAATGTATCGAATGTGCTCATAATAAAATGTTCAAGCTATTCAATTAAAGCATGCACTGAATAAAAGCATCTGCCAAATGCACTCTCTAATAAAAATCAGGGATGCATAATGATAGCATATTGTATACCTTGACGATAAAAATATTTATGTTCAATTTACAAGCAATTTTTGAGTGAAAGTGTTTATTAATGGGGACCAAAAATACAAACTTATTAAAACTAGTTTTAAAGTGCAAGATTTCGAGAATTACACTGTTAAAATACAATTGACATGCATTCAGAATATGCATTAATACCAAAATCACTACACCATGCATTAAAATAAAATCAAAAAGCATTAAATAAATTATCATCACACTTACCTGAAGCATTCTGAGCAAAATAATAGTTAAAAACGGCAAGACTTTCCACGGGGGCAGTGCAGTGGGTAGCACTGTCGCCTCACAGCAAGAAGGTCGCTGGTTCGAGTCCAGACTGGGTCAGTTGGTGTTTCTGTGTGGAGTTTGCATGTTCTCCCCGTGTTGGCGTGGGTTTCCTCCGGGTGCTCCGGTTTCCCCCACAGTCCAAACACATGCGCTATAGGGGAATTGGGTAAGCTAAATTGTCCATAGTATATGTGTGTGAATGGGAGTGTATGGGTGTTTCCCAGTGATGGGTTGCAGCTGGAAGGGTATCCGCTGCGTAAAACATATGCTGGATAAGTTGGCGGTTCATTCCGCTGTGGCGACCCCAGATTAATAATGGGACTAAGTCGAAAAGAAAATGAATGAATGAATGAATGAACGAATGAATGGATGAATGAAGACTTTCCACAGAAAAAGCTTTTGATGCTGTGCGTATACAGTGAGAAATACAGCATTTACTCTGGTAAATGATGGTAAATGATTCAGACACATTAATCGTTCACATTATTCATGTATAGAAACATTGGGATTCATTTACTTTCCAATTAATGAAGCGTGGATTAATGAATTATTCAGCAGAGATGAAGCTGGAGGTGTTCGTGGAGTCGTGCGAATACTTATGAGCTTTTAACACCTTATAAAGCCTCTTTTTATTTTAATTTTGGAGCATAATTAACATTATAATATGCATATAATGACATATTAATATAAAACGTGCTAATACATTAAATACACAGTGCTAGGCTAGTCTGTATGTAATTTGCAGATTCGTTAACACACTATAAAAAAATTAATATAAAATATGCTGGGTTGTTAAATATGGACAAACCCAACTTTGGGTTCCTTTTTTCAAATAAATTTAAATGACAATTTATACATTTAATAATTAATTTTCTTATTTATAATCATTTATTTATTTATTTTTATAAAAATGATGATCAAAAAAGTCAATGTTTTTATGCTACCTTAACTTATTTTAATAAGTTAATCAATTTTCATCTCTTTTTTAAGTTATACAAATGTAGCTTGCTGTTTTAAGTCTGTTTAATTTAGTTGAAATTACTTGTAAAGTTAGTTTGATTCAACTTAAAAAAATAAAGTTGAAACCTGAATAACTTAATAATTTTTTTTATTCATTCATTCTTTTTTTTTTCGGCTTAGTCCCTTTATTAATCAGGGGTCACCACAGCGGAATGAACCGCCAACTTATCCAGCATATGTTATACGCAGCGGATGCCCTTCCAGCTGCAACCCATCACTGGGAAACATCCATACACTTTCGTTCACACACTACAGACAATTTTAGCTTACCAAATTCCCTTATAGGAGACACAGACGGGCAGGTATTTGACAGAAAATACAGCAAAAAACGATGCACTATTCAAATGCATCCACTTATGGGCTGAGTTTGAGAGCAGGCTTGTATTTTAGCAAGTATATTTGGTAGTCAAACTTTAATGTTGGCCTGGGAATCCTATCCTCAAAGTTGGAAGTGGTTTTAAAAACTTAAAAGGCGCTGTATGTCAGTTTTTGACTCTTCTAAAGTATAAAAATACTGTAATATTCATTCATTCATTCATTTAGTTCATTTTCTTTTCGGCTTAGTCCCTTTATTAATCAGGGGTCTCCACAGCGGATGCCCTTCCAGCTGCAACCCATCACCGGGAAACACCCATTCACACACATACACTACGGCCAATTTAGCTTACCCAATTCCCCTATAGCGCATGTGTTTGGACTGTGGGGGAAACCGGAGCACCCGGAGGAAACCCACGCCAACACGGGGAGAACATGCAAACTCCACACAGAAAAACAGATTTAGATGAACTAAATTGGCCGCAGTGTTTGAGTGTGTGTGTGAATGAGTGTGTATGGGTGTTTCCCAGTACTGGGATGCGGCTGGAAGGGCATCCGCTGTGTGAAACATATGCTGGATAAGTTGGCGGTTCATTCCGCTGTGGCGACCCCTGATTAATAAGGGACTAAGCCGAAAAGAAAATGAATGAATGAATGAATATTTTTTATTTATATTATATTATTTTATTTTATTATTTTATTTTATGCTAAAAAAGCCTCTGATATTTCCCTGACAACAGGCATCACTCCAGCGGCTCAAACGGAGCATGTTTTTAATGTCGCGCTTCATTATTACATATAAAACGACTCTCTCCTGTTTTTTTCCACTACATTTGTCAGCCTGAAAATCATCTGGTTTCCATGTAAAGCGGCGATTATTTCACACACGGGACCCATGAAGGTAAAATGAACACGTTTTATGATGTTTTGAGGGTCACCGAGGGAGGAAGGTTATAGTTTTTTATAGCTGCCAGTGAAAGAAAATCTTTCACTGAGGTTTATATGAACACAAAAACATGAGCTAATAATCTCCATTTTCCAGTATACAAGCCTTGCAAATTAATTAATTAACATTTTATTGGTTGAACATGAAGTTGCAGCAGTAAAAATATTAATTATAGCATTTTAATATTGATTTAGTTATTATTCATTCATTCATTCATTCATTTTCTTTTCGGCTTAGTCCCTTTATTAATCAGGGGTCGCCACAGTGGAATGAACCGCCAACTTATCCAGCATATGTTATACGCAGCGGATGCCCTTCCAGCTGCAACCCAGTACTAGGAAACATCCACACACACTCATTCACACACATACACAATTTAGCTTACCCAATTCCCCTATAGCGCATGTGTTTGGACTTGTGGGGGAAACCGGAGCACCCGGAGGAAACCCACGCCAACACGGGGAGAACATGCAAACTCCACACAGAAATGTCAACTGACCCAGCTGAGGCTCGAACCAGCGACCTTCTTGCTGTGAGGCGATTGTGCTACCCACTGCGCCACCGTGACGCCCACGATTTAATTATTAACTAATTATAAATTATTGATAATTTAAGCTGTAAAATAGGAACATTTTTTATTTTTAAAGATATATATATATATTATTTTATTATTTTATATGTATCTGTATTAATATCTTATTTTATTAGAATTTTACTATGAATTTTATTTTGAATTTATTTTTGTTTGTTAAAGTTTATTTTATTCAAGTCTTATTGAAAAATGTAAAAAAACTTATTAAAACAGTCTTTTATTATAATTGATTTTTATTATAATTTTATATTAATGTCATTTTTGTTTATTTTTATATTTTTGTCTTAGCACAACATGCTAATTGCACATTTTATCGTTTTATTAAAAATAAGTCTTGTATGCATTTATTTTTTATTTTATTTTAGTTATTTTATTTGAATTTATATTATTATATTTAATTTAATTTTATATAATTTTTAATTTTTATATAATTTTTAATTTAATTTTATATAATTTTTTATTTTATATAATTTTTTATTTTATATTATTTTTATTTTATTTTTTATTATTTTATTTTATTATTTTTTATATATATATATTATTTTTTATTATTTTTATTTTATTTAATTTTATATTTTATTATTTTTATTTAATTTAATTTTATATTTTATTATTTTTATTTAATTTAATTTTATATATATATATATTTTTTTATTTTTATTTTTTTTTATTTTTATTTAATTTAATTTTATATTTTATTATTTTTATTATTTTATTTTATTATTTTTATTTTATATTATTTTATATTATTTTATATATATATATATTAGATAGACACAGACATTAATGAGCCAAAAAACCAATGACATCTGTACAATTTACATCCATATAACCCAAAACATGCCAAAGCTTCCAGTTTACTAGTTTCTCTGGATTTCAGGAGAACAAATGTGAGTTCATTAGCTGTGCAGTCGTGTACAGTATTTGCAATCACCCTTACCAATAAAGCCATTTCAAAATAAAGAGATTTATGGCAGTAATAGTGCAGGAAGAGATCTGCACAGTATTGCAGCATCCGTCATTAACAGCATCCCTTATTTATTAAATGTGTTTACAATTTTGACCAATTTGCGTCTGCATGATTTTTTATTTGCTACGCTTCCAGCATGATCATCACGGCACGACAGACTGAGGCTGTGAAACTGCAGATGGGCACCACTGAGAGAATCAAGAGCCTTTAATTACACACTAATACATGCTAAAACACAAGCCTGCGCTCAAACTCATGCATCGACACACAACTGGAGGAATGTGGACGCTGCATCATTTTCCCTCCTTGATGTATTTCCTGGCAGATGCTGAAGTACAGTACCTGCCCCGGCTGTGTCTCCACCATTTTCACAAGTGAGTTTTACATGTTGTCAGGTTTATTAAACATGCTAATCGAGCTAGAAAACATGCTACTGTAATCATGCTATAATCATGCATAGACACTACCTGGCAACCACTCAAACTACTCTAGCAACCACCTAGCAACTGCTCAGAACACCATAGTAAAACTCTAGCAACCACTCATTTTATCCTAGCAACCAGAGTACCCTAGCAACCACCTAATAACTCCACAGAACACCCTAGCAACCAATCATTTTATCCTTGCAACTGCCTAGCAACCAGAGTACCCTAGTAACCACTTAGGAACTGTACAGAACACCCTAGCAACCTCTGATATTTTCCTTGCAACTGCCTAGCAACTACAGTACCTACTACAGTACCCGAGCAACCACTCAGTAACTCCACAAAACAACTGCCTGGCAACCAAAGTATGCAACTGCCCAGAACATCATAGTAAAACCCTAGCAACCAAAACATCATTTTATCCTTGCAACTTCCTAGCAACCAGAGTACCCCTGCAACCACTTAGCAACTACTCAGAACATCTTAGTAAAACCCTAGCAACCATTAAATTTAACCTTGCAACTGCCTAGCAACCAGAGTACCCTAGCAACCACCTTGTAACTGCACAGAACACCCTAGCAACCACTGATTTTATCCTTGCAACTGGCTAGCAACCAGAGTATCCTAGCAACCACCTAGTAACTGCAAAGAAAACCATAGCAACCACTGATTTTATCCTAGCAACTGCCTAGCAACCAAAGTACCCTAGCAACCACCCAGCAACTGCCTAGAACACCATAGTAAAACCCTAGCAACCACTAATTTCATTCTTGCAACTGCCTAGCAACCAGAGTGCCCTAGCAACCACCTAGCAACTGCTCAGAACACCATAGTAAAACCCACTGATTTATATTTAACTGCAAAGAAAACCCTAGCAACCATTGACTTTAGCCTAGCAACTGCCTAGCAACCAAAGTACCATAGCAACCACCCAGCAACTGCCCAGAACACCATAGTAAAAACCTAGCAACCACTGATTTTATCCTTGCAACTGCCTAGCAACCAGAGTACACTAGCAACTATTTTGAACATCATAGTAAATCCCTAGCAACCACTCATTTCATTCTTGCAACTTCCTAGCATCCAGAGTGCCCTAGCAACCACCTAGCAACTGCTCAGAACACCATAGCAAAACCCTAGCAACCCCTCATTTTATCCTTGCAACTCCCTAGCAACCAAAGTATTCTACCAACCACCTAGTTACTGCAAAGAACACCCTAGCAACCACTGATTTTATCCTAGCACCCAAAGTAGCCTAGCAACCACCCAGCAACTGCGTAGAACACCATAGTAAAAACCTAGCAACCATTCATTCTATCCTTGCAACTGGATAGCAAACAAAGTACCCTAGCAACCAATTAGCAACTGCTAAGAACACGATAGTAAAACCCTAACAACCACTCATTTTATCCTTGTTACTGCCTAGCAACCAGAGTACTCTAGCAACCAGCTAGCAACTGCCCAAAACACCATAGTAAAACTTTAGCAAACACCGATTTCATCCTTGCAACTGTCTAGCAACCAGAGTACCCTAGCAACCACCTATCAACTGCTTAGAACACCATAGTAAAACCCTAGCAACCACTCATTCTATCCTTGTAACAGCCTAGCAACCACCTAGTAACTGCACAGAACACCCTAGCAACCACTGATTTTATCCTTGCAGCTGCCTAGCAACCAGAGTATCCTAGCAACTGCCCAGAACACCATAGTAAAATCCTAGCAACCACTCATTTTATCCTTGCAACTGCCTAGCATTCAAAGTACCCAAGCAACCTCCACGTAAAACATATGCTGGATAAGTTGGCGGTTCATTCCGCTGTGGAGACCCCTGATTAATAAAGGGACTAAGCCGAAAAGAAAATGAATGAATGAATATTACAGTATTTTTATACTTTAGAAGAGTCAAAAACTGACATACAGCGCCTTTAAAGTTTTTAAAACCACTTCCAACTTTGAGGATAGGATTCCCAGGCCAACATTAAAGTTTGACTACCAAATATACTTGCTACAATACAAGCCTGCTCTCAAACTCAGCCCATAAGTGGATGCATTTGGATAGTGCATCGTTTTTTGCTGTATTTACCTGCCCGTCTGTGTCTCCGTCAGCTTCTGATTTTCTGCATTTTTATATGTCGTCAGGATTTTTTCCATCCATCACGCCTGCAATGTGAGGAAAATCTGCACTTACAGCCCATTTCCAGCTCCTTCAAGAGCGACCTGTCAACATGCCGTCATATGCTGAGAGTTTACTGTCAAAACCTGCAGCTTTCAAGGAGATTTCTGATGAAAAAAGTGCTTTATTTTGATTTAGACTTGTTGAAATGACTGATATAGTGCATAATCAAGTTTAATGTGGAGACGTTCTTTCAGCAAACATGCAATTCTATGACACAGGGTTGCTGTAGTTCACTGAAACTACCAAATTAACTTATTTCAACTTACATGACATCAAATATGTTTAAATAAAATAAATACTCAAAGAAAAAGTGAAAGAAAATTACAATAAAATGTACAAACAACTGCTAAAACTTTAACCAAAAAATAGAATGTTGTAATAATGAAATTGTAGTGCTTAAGGGACTTCTTTGGGTTTTTATTTAATTTAATTTATATTATATTATTCATTCATTTTCTTTTCGGCTTAGTCCCTTTAGCGTGATTTGTTTTCCCAAACTAGTTAAGCGCAAACCACGCCCCCTACGCGAAAAACCCCACCCCGCAGCTGTGACTCACGTCTGTTGCTCGATTTCATTGGTCAACGTCGTCTGAGAAAAAAGTTCAGAGTGCACATCAATCAAGGTCGTCGTTGATGGATCCATCGTTGACAAACGGTAAACACTTATTCTTAATAATGCGTAATATTAATGATTTAGTACTTTGAGATGTCAGTGTATATTTTTATAAATTTTTTTAAAGTTTTCATTTTATATTTTATCTTTATTTTATTATCTTCGATCGCCCTCAGGAGAGTACGATTGTGTATGTAGTGGCGAAGACCAAGCTGCGGATCTAAAGGTACAAAAATATATATTTTTTCATTTAACACACAAATATAGTACACACAGTCTTTCAAAAGTTTGGGATCAGCAAGAATTGTAATTTTGTTTATAGAAGGATGCTTTCAATTCATCCAAAATACAGAATGAAAAACAGTGATATTGTGAAATATTGTTGGAAGTTAAAATAATGCGTTTCCCATTGACTGAAAACTGATTTGATTAGACTGTTTCCAACAATAAATCAGCATTTATAATAATTTCTGAACGATGATGTGACACTTCAGTCTAGAGTGATGATGCTGAAAATTCAGCTTTTCCATCGCAGGAATAAATGATCGATTTACATTAAAATATAAACATTACTTTAAATTCCATTAACATTTCACAATAATGCAGCTTTCTGTAGTTTTATTAAAGTGAATGCAGCCTTGATGAGCAAAAAAACCTAATGATAATATTTATCTCAAACGTTTGAACAGCATTGAAAGATTTATAAATCATTATTGTTATTATTACTATTATTGTAATAATCTTGGCTTACTGTTACATTTTGGGATATTTCAGTTAAAATGTTTATGGGTGAACAGTCTTTCAGGTAAATTATTTTTACTTTTGCAGAACTGGTTGCCTCTCGGGTATAAATACCACTTCTGCACTTATCGCTTAGGCAGTACAAACAGTGAATCACATTTGGACCACACAAGTTTTGAAGCAATTCTAAGAATTGCATTGACGGAGATTTGGGAAGTAAAGGAATGGGTGAAAAAGCTTAGTGAGTCATCAGGAGTGAGTTGGAGGGTGGCAGTGACAAAACCTAAAAAGGGACAACGTGTGCTTTATAAGGTAATGTAAAATCAGTTAATTCTTTTTCACACTATATAAATGTAGCACACTGAAAATTACTTTACAGTAAATATTGTAAACATACATAATTCGACTGTTCAAAACATTTTAGATTCTTCACCCAAACTGAGACATGTATTAATATATTTTGCTTTAGTGTGCCAGTTAGAAATATCAGTTAATATTGACTTTTAAAATGGTTTGTAATAGTCCAGTGAGATTTTTACCCTTGTGATGGCTCCAGTATTGTATAAACTTCGGACAGATCATATGGATAGATGAATGGATAGATAGATTTTCATATGCACGGCCACAGTGATTCTGAAATCATATAGTCTCAGCCTCAGACATCATGCCAAGCAACTTCTGATGCATATGGCTTAAATATACAGGAGTCGACAGCCCACCTAGAAACAAGTCTCTGCAGATAAAATATCTGCAATGTTTATATTGATGACAGTCCTTATTAATAAACATATAACTTTCTGAGACATTTAGTGATTTACTGCCTGCATACCCGTCTGTTATTGTGAGGATCACTTTGTGATGATGGTTATTTATTAATTTGATTTAAACGCTGGATTATAAAAAGTATCCAATATTCACTGCATAAAAGCTTTAATAATAATAATAATTCCTTACATTTATATAGCGCTTTTCTATACACTCAAAGCGCTTTACACATTGGGGGGAATCTCCTCATCCACCACTAGTGTGCAGCATCCACCTGGATGACGCGACGGCAGCCATATTGCGCCAGACCGCACACCACACACCAGCTGATTGGTGGAGAGGAGACAGAGTGATGAAGCCAATTATGACATGTGGATGGTTAGGAGGCCATGATGGACAGAGGCCAGTGGGCAAATTTGGCCAGGATGCCGGGGTTAAACCCCTACTCTTTTTCGAAGGACATCCTGGGATTTTTAATGACCACAGAGAGTGAGGACCTCGGTTTAACGTCTCATCCGAAAGACGGCACTCAATGAGCAGTATAGAGTCCCCATCAATGTACTGGGGCATTAGGACCCACACAGAGCACAGGTTGAGCGCCCCCTGCTGGTCTCACTAACACCACTTCCGGCAGCAACCTAGCTTTCCCATGTGGTCTCCCATCCAGGTACTGACCGGGCGCAGCCCTGCTTAGCTTCAGTGGGTAACCATGTGAGAGTTGCAGAGAGCTAGCTGCCGGCTTTAACCCATGATATCGACAAACTTGCAGGTATGCATATATATATAATTTATTTATTTATTTATTTTCTAATGGAAGTGAAAATCTTCAAATATTGTCATTTTGGTCATAAAGATAAAAGAAAGACCATTCAAAACAGTATTTTTTTTCTAATTATTTGTGGATACTCACAAAAACAACAAAACCTTTGCTTTTATAGAACAATGTAAACTTTCACTCATCTCATCTGAGGTGATCTTTATGTAAAAATGCTTTATCAAAATAATGAATGAATCTGAGAACAAAGTCTACATACATGTCCTACAGATTTCCTATATGTTTTGCTGACAGATCATTTAGAATACTGCTGCATCATTGTTGTAAAATTTTGATATTCGTAAATGTAAAATAAAAATATCTAACATTTGTGCACACTTCTGTACACATTTAAACATTCATATTATTTTCTATAGGCTTATTATAGGTGCCAGCACAATGTTTATGTTCGATCAGGCACGGCTAATCAACGACGGCTGTCAAAAAACACATGCTGTGGAGCAAAAATGGTTTGCACTCTGGTAAAGACTGTAGACAAAAGGGGAGGATCAAGTAGGTGAGTTAGAAATGTCAAAATTGGACTAATAAGTTTTTTTGAAAGTTTTTTTGTGTGATTTGTTTTTATTTTTCAGGAGCAATGATCCCCATATTCCCACTTACCCAACTTCTGTGCGCTTGTACAATGTGCATAATCATAACATATTTGTTGCGGAGGCACTGAGGCACAAGGATGTAGGGGTCACTGTAGTTGAGACCCTGACCCAGTTATTTGAGATTGGGCACAGCCCAACATCAGCCTTGGCTGTATTTAAAAGTGATCTGTTGGCTGAACATGGCAACAAGTATGTATATGCCTCAGCCAACCGTGCCATTTGCCCAGACCTTCAGTTTTGCTACAGGTATGTTACATTTTAGTCTGTGTAAATCAATAGCTTTGACAGACTTGGCAGACAAGGGTGTAAAATACTTGAGCAATTTTACTTGATTTATGTACGTAAAAATTATTTTGTGCTTTCTGCTGTGCTGCATTTTAATTGTAATTGTTGTAATTGCACTATATATACAGTATGACTTTGACCTGTATCATTGCATTTTGTATTTTTATATCTTTTAGCCAATATTTTGTATGTCTGTCAGGGAAAAAAATTACTTCTATTTATTTCAATGAAATAGATTTTATTCTATTGTGCTTTTGCAGTGTATATTGTGGCATAGATGAAGAAATAAAAGCCATAGAAATATTTCAAATTGTGGAACATTCCAGCATATTGGTGTAGTTCTAAATACAAATTAAAACTAACTCTGTTCAGTTCAGTTTAGTATAAATATCACTGTTGAAGTTCAGTTTAGTTTAACTCCGATCAATGTAATGCAAATGTCACTGTTGAAGGCCTATTCACTGCATATGACTCTAAATTAAATAACTATTTAAGTACTTAAGTATGTTTTTAGCCAGATACACTTACCTTGAGAACATATTGACTTTTAACAACTCTGTTTGCAGACTTTATCAAAAGTTGAATAAACAGGAATTTGGAGAGCAAAGTGGTGAGGGAATGCTAGCAGCTTTTGGAAAGACAGGTAGAATCCTGCCTAGAAACCACTCAGAGCACCCTAGTCAGTGGGGTTTGCCTTTAACCCCGACCCCTTATAAAAGTCAGCAGGCGGGCTGACCTGCACACAACAGTGAAACACATGGAACTTCACCTTCATTGTCACAATCTGTCATAATAGAATACTAAGCCATCAACATTCCTGCTACTATGGACCCAGCAGTACCGTAAGTTTTCCTGCATCAATGTAAATGTTCCTTCAAGGACCACATACATGATTTTTTTGAACATTTAAAATTTAAACATTGTTCTGTTATGAAAGGTGGTGACAACTAAGGTGAAGTTCCATATTCAGCTTTTATTTAAAGGACTGGTCAAAACAAGCAAGGGTCAAAAATGAGCAATATAGAGTGTCCTCTAGTGTGGCTGTGGGCATTTCAGCTGATAATCCTGACAAATTCAAACAAAGTACTATATATTTATGTATAAATGATATGTTTATTTTTAGGGCTGCAGGTTATGAAGTCATATTTAAAATCATATTTGGACACAATTTCAATAGTAATTGTACAGAAAAAAGTAATTAAATGCCTCTTTTTAAATGTAAATGTTTAATGGTAATTGTAAGCTGTAATGTAATGTTATATTTAATGTTACTTTTGTGTACTATGTATTTTTGTGTGATTATCTATTTAATAGATAAATAAAGCATTGAAACAGAATTAGAATTAGCTTTATTTTCCAAGTGTGTGCAAACACAAGGAATTTGTTTTTTTAGGAGCTCTTGGTACCAATGTGAGGCTACATAAGGGTTAGGGTAAAGATGGTCCACCCAGACAAAAAAAATGTTGGTAACACTTTATAATAACTACAAACTATGAATCATCTACTAAGCATTAGCAAATAGTGAATTCATTATTTGTTAAGCATTAACTCTACATTAACAGATGTTAGTAAGCAGTTTATAACTTCAGATACAAATGCTATTCTTGACTTATAAGCACATTTAAAATGTGAAATTTAAATTGTACTTTCATACTTTGTTACTGATTAATTTTTCATGACTAAATTCAGTATTGCATTATTTACAAATCATTTATATTTAAGAGTAGTTTTTTTTAAGATCATTCAGAATGAGTTAGTAAATGATTAATAAACTATTAAAATCAACATTTATATATTGTATTTTTCAGGCATATACTAATAGTTAATTTGTATGTTAATAAATGCTAAAGTGAGGACTATTTATGCTTTATAAATCCCTAATGACAGTTAAAGGCTCAGTATCAAATGAACAATTAATTTTTGTAATCTTATCTAAAAAGTAAAATTACTGTAAAGTTTAAACATTGCTGAGTAACAGGAGTGTCAAAATATAACATAAAATTGAATAAAAAAAAACCCCAATATAATCATTTAACAATATATCATGATACAACATTCCAATGTTATTTAGCGAAGTTTAAACTGCACTGTAATTTTATTTTAGATAAGATTGCAATGATTTATTTTTCATTTGATACGGTTTCATTTGTGTATCTTCAAATGAATAGAAATGAATAAAGTCATTAATTTTCTTTTTTTCTGTTTAGAATATAATAGCTTTTAATTGTCATTTATACGGGATTTATAAAGCTAAATAGTCCTCAGTTTATGAATGCAATTTGAATGGTTTATTAATCATGTATATGCATTCTGAATGATCTTTAAAAGCCACCAAGTACTCTCAAATAGTTGGTTTGTAAATAATGCAATACTTAATTTAGTAATGAAAATAGAATAATTAATAATTATGTAAGCACAATCATTAAGCACATTATATATGTGCTTATAAGTCAAGAATAGTGCAATTGTATCTGCAGTTATAGACTGCTTACTAACATCTGTCAATGTAGAGTTAATGCTTAACAGATAATGAATTAACTATTTGCTAATGCTTAATAAATTATTCATAGTGTATAGTTATTATAAAGTGTTACCAAAATGGGTATCATTTATTTATTTTTCATGCGAAGGCTCTAACAATGAATATTATTGCTGTCAAACTGATTATTCTCATTTTCTGGTCAAGAAAGTACATTAAAAGTAATTTTAAAAATAATGTGAGAGGAATCATATTATAATCTATTTTAACTTGATTTCAGCATTAAATCAAATAAGGCCTGCAGAACATATGTTTGTCTTATTTGCAGTTATTAAACATCTAAACTCTGTATAGAAACAGGTATAGTTCAATATACTTGCGCTTCAGTTGATTTCCATCTGATATACAGATTATAGGCAGTGTTGGGTAAATTACTCGTTTACTCGTTTATAAAACGTTATTCATTACTGATTACTAATTGTCATTAAAAATAAATAAAATTGTATTTTAAATAACTTTTTTAATTAATCAGAAACTTAATTGCTCAGTAATTTAATTACTCATTATTATAAAAACATGTATCCACAAATCCCAAAAGCATAGACAATAGAAATAAATCTTTTAATTCTTTAAATTTGAGTCTAACACAGGGATGGGCAAACTCGATCCTGGAGGGCCGGTGTCCTGCGTAGTTTTGCTCCAACCCTAATCAAACACACCTGCCTGTAGCTTCTAGTGATCTTGAAGACACTGATTAGGGTGTTCAGGTGTGTTTGACTAGGGTTGGAGCAAAACTCTGCAGGGACACCGGCCCTCGAGGATCAAGTTTGCCCATGCCTGGTCTAACAGGACCTTTTAGTTTAGTTTAGTTTTTTTTTTTATTATTGCTTAAAAAATCTTAAACATTTATATGTATCAAATATTTTCAAATTTGACACCATATTTCATACAGACCATTAAGCATGTGCAATTGTTGGACAAGTGTAACATTCTTTAGTTTAAAAATTGGGTTAATTTGCGAAATATCAGAATTTTGACAACAAATTATACACATACCTATCCCCCTTCTCTGAATTAATACCAGATATTGTCATAATCAGTCATTTAATTTAACGTTTTTATACTAGACAGCTACAGATAAAGAGGTTATGTTTGCATGCAGGGGCTGTGCTAAATTAATAATAATAAAAAATGTTTTTAAATAAATATTATGTTTGTGTGTTTTCTTTGCCGGTTTTTGTACTGAGTAAAGTTTTCTCATTGTTAAGATGCTGTTGTGTGCGTGTTTACTATATGTATTTTAGGCACTGTATTTATTCATTAAACCCAGCCTTTTATATAAGCTGTAGATTGTTTGTACTACGTTTCATTTCATACACGCACTGTTAACCTTTCGTATTTTGGGTCTGGTATTAAAAAACAGTTTGTGTTCGTTGGCATTGTGATATAGCTGGACCAATGAAATCGAGCCACAGACGTGAGTCACAGCTGCGGGGGGCGGGTTTTTCGCGTAGGGGGCGTGGTTTGCGCTTAACTGGTTTGGGGAAAAAAAATCACGCGTCCCTTTATTCATCAGGGGTATGAACTATTCCAGCATATGTTTTATGCAGCGGATCCACACAGAAACGCCAACTGATCCAGCCGAGGCTCGAACCAGCGACCTTCTTGCTGTGAGGCGACAGCGCTACTCAACGCGCCACCCCTTATATTATTATTATTATTTTATTATTTATATATATTTAAAAATATATATATTTATTATTTATTAATTTGTATTGGTTGTTATGTTTTTATTATTTATTTTTATCATTTATTTATTTTGCATATATATACTATGGAAATACTGTGCCTCTTAAAAATAGCATTGTGTTTCAAAATAGTATTTATATATTTTATTACTTATATTATTTTTTATCTCTGTTATTTATTTATTATGTATTTTTTGTTAGTTATCAGGGCTGCACGGTGGCGCAGTGGGTAGCACATTCGCCTCACAGCAAGAAGGTATCAAGAAGGCTGGGTCAGTTGGCGTTTCTGTGTGGAGTTTGCATGTTCTCCCCGTGTTGGCGTGGGTTTCCTCCGGGTGCTCCGGTTTCCCCCACAGTCCAAACACATGCGCTATAGGGGAATTGATGAACTAAATTGGCCGTAGTGTATGTGTGTGAATGAGTGTGTATGGATGTTTTCCAGTGATGGGTTGCAGCTGGAAGGGCATCCGCTGCGTAAAACATATGCTGGATAAGTTGGCGGTTCATTCCGCTGTGGCGACCCCTGATTAATAAAGGGACTAAGCCGAAAAGAAAATGAATAAATGAATGAATGAATGAAAGTTAGTTATCATGCATAATTTTTATTATTTATTTTTATCATTTATTTACTTATTTTGCAAATATGTCCTTTGTGGAAATACTGTCGCTCCTAAAAATGGCATTGTGTTTCAAAATAATTTTCATTATTTATTTATTTATTTATATTAGTTATCATGCATTATTTTGTATTATTTGTTTTTATTTATTATTGAATACTGTGGTTCTTAAAAAAAACATTGTGTTTTTAAAATAATTTTCATATCTTTTTATTTAAATTATTTGCATTTATATTATAATATTTTTAATTCATTAATCATTGTTTCTTTATTTGTTGTTTATTTTATATTATATTTAATTTATATTATTGATTTATTTATATGAGTTATCATGTATTATCTTTTATTTTTATGTATTATTTAATACTGTAGCTCTTACAAATAGCATTGTGTTTTTAATTATTTAATTAATTAATTTTATTTATTATTTATTTTTATTATGTATTATTTTTGATGGGGCTGCACGGTGGCGCAGTGGGTACGCTGCAAGAAGGTCACTGGTTCGAGCCTTGGCCGGGTCAGTTGGCATTTCTGTGTGGAGTTTGCATGTTCTCCACGTGTTGGCGTGGGTTTCCTCCGGGTGCTCCGGTTTTCCCCACAGTCCAAACACATGCGCTATAGGGGAATTGATGAACTAAATTGGCTGTAGTGTGTGAATGAGTGTGTATGGGTGTTTCCCAGTGATGGGTTGCAGCTGGAAGGGCATCCGCTGTGTAAAACATATGCTGGATAAGTTGGCGGTTCATTCCGCTGTGGCGACCCCTGATGAATAAAGGGACTAAACCCAAAAGAAAATGAATGAATTATTTTTGATAATTTATTCAGCTCTAATTATTCAGCACATAATTGACACCACACTCCTGGGATTTGCATTGCATCACACACACACACACACACACACGTTTGTTTTTGTGAAAAGTGGGTACATTACATAGGTTTCCATTGATTTTATATTGTACAAACCGTATTTTGTATTGCCCTACCCCTAAACCCAACCATCACAGGAAACAGTGAACAGCTTTACTCTCTGATTAAACTCATTCTGTGGGATTTATAAGCATTTTGAGAAATGAGGACGTCAGCTGTGTCCTCATATTCCACCTCCTTTTTGTAATACCTGTGTCATACCTATGTCATTATACAGATTTGTGTCCTGACATGTCACAAAAACACATACACACACACACCTCTGGCTGACGGATACTGTGTTTTCAGTGTTGACTGAGCTCTATCAGCTGTGATTACGCTCAATGTCCAGAATCTCCAGGAAAACTGTCAGCGCTGCAGTTCCTTCATCCGCCAGGAAACATGCTAATGCAACCTCCTGCAATTAGCAAAGAACAAACACTAAAACATTGATTATTTTTATACAAAAACAATTATCAAACGAACACTCGCTGGAAATAAAACTCAAGCCTGAACACTCGGAATTTAAAACACCACCTTCACCAGGAGGACGGAAATTAATTCACAAACAGCAGAAAAGTACAAAATAAATCAATTAAAGTAAAAAACTACAAGCTACTGTTAAGAAGATGCAATAAAATGAAATTACTGACAGACTTCAAAAAATCCAGGGCGGGGCTTGTTTCAATGCATCGACTCCTGATTGGATGATGAGATGTGGGTGTGAGAAGTGATCACGAGGGGGCGGAGTCTAAACCTGGTGCATTGTTTATCATTTTGGTTTATTAATGCAAAGGGCATAAACCTCAAACATCTAGATTTATTTATTTATTTATTCATATTTCACCTTTATCTTTTATGAAATATAGACTTGGGGCCTGGGGGTGGAGTCGGTGTGGGGGAAAACAATTCTTCCTCCTCCATCGGAAATGAATACCAGTAACCGCTGTTATAAATCACTGCCTGATTCAAGCAAATTAATTAATGTTATGAAGAAACAGCAAACAACTGATCATTTAAAATAGTTATAATAAAAGGAAAGCACTGAATGATCTTTTCTTCAATATTGTCATATAGATTAAAGTGAAAGATTCTTGGATTAGAAAAAATGCAGGGCGGGGCTTGTTTCAATGCAGTGACTGCTGATTGGATGATGAGATGTGGGCGTGGCTCTAATAAGTGATCGTCAGGGGGCAAAGTCTAAACTCTGTTTAGCAATGTTAGGGATGTATTTTGATAATTGTGACTATGTATTTATTTTTTATTTTAACATTATATAAATTCTGTAACATTATAGGCAACACGGTGGCGCAGTGGGTAGCACAATCGCCTCACAGCAAGAAGGTCGCTGGTTCGAGTCCCGGCTGGGCCAGTTGGTGTTTCTGTGTGGAGTTTGCATGTTCTCCCTGTGTTGGCTTGGGTTTCCTCCGGGTGCTCCGGTTTCCCCCACAGTCCAAACACATGCGCTACAGGGGAATTGATGAACTAAATTGGCCATAGTGTATGAGTGTGTGTGTGTGTGAATGAGTGTGTATGGGTGTTTCCCAGTAATGGGTTGCAGCTGGGAGGGCATCCGCTGTGTAAAACATATGCTGGATAAGTTGGCAGTTCATTCCACTGTGGCGACCCCTGATGAATAAAGGGACTAAGCTGAAGGAAAATTTATATATATATATTTCACCTTCGACTGCTGATTGGATGATGAGATGTGGGTGTGGCTCTAATAAGCAATCATCAGGGTGCAAAGTCTAAACTCTGGCACATTGTTAGGGATGTATTTTGATAATTGTGACCGTATTAATGCATAAATGTCAAACAACTGTATTTATTTAGGCTTTATTTTAACATTTCATCTTCATCTCCTTTCATAAATCTATTCTAGGACAAAAACCTCCCTAATGAAACCCTTTAATTCTACAGTATTTAAGAATAATTGTGCCTATTAAAAATGCAGGGCGGGGCTTGTTTCAATGCATCGACACCTGATTGGATGATGAGATGTGGGGGTATTTTTTTCAAACAAATCAGAACAAAAAACACTTTCAAATGGCAACATAAAACAACAGGACATACAATATAAGTGCCAAGGTCACCAGATACAATCTTATTTACATTCATAAGTATTTATGTTTGATCAGATCTCTCGTGGGGGATTCCAGATACATATAAATAAAAGCATCACAATTAATTACATTTAACATTACATTTCTTCTCTGCATTCTCTCTTAAAACAAAGAATGGTGTTTACTTTGCTATTTTTTATAGCTATCATTTTGGCAACATGTTTGAACATTCATATTTTAAAAAGTGCATTGCAACATTGCATGGAAAAAAAATGTTTACCGCCTTTTCTTCAATATTATGATGCAGATTAAAGTGAAACTGTTAAATTGAAATAATTGGATAAGAAACAAATGCAGGGCGGGGCTTGTTTCGATGCATCGACACCTGATTGGATGATGAGATGTGGGCGTGGCTAATAAGTGATCATTGGGGGCGGAGTCTAAACTCTGGAGCATTTTATTTTGATAATTGTGACTGTATTAATGTAAATAGCATAAAATAATGGCATAATAAAACAAATGCAGGGCAATGCTTGTTTCAATCAACACCTGATTGGACGATGAGATGTGGGTGTGGCTCTGAGAAGTGATCCAGTCTAACCCCTGGGTCATTAGAAACATGATTTTTTTTTGTCTGACTTTTGCTGGTTTGACTAATTTTGAGTTTCTGCCTGTGTCCGCGCGGGCATTCAGCTTTCTCAACGGCAGCCCATTTGCAATTCAAATGCGCAGGAAAACGAGCAGCAACTCATTTACTCAGCCGAGGCTGGAAATGATGATTCAGTGACAGTTTAAGCACTCATCAGACAGGAGCAGGCAGATTAAAGCATACGCCGGCTGTAAAAGTGAGACTCCCACACGTGTGCTGCTCTCCAGATCCTGATTTACACACACACACACACACACACACACACACACAGTGTTATTATCACAGCAGGAGATGCAGGACTAACACTGAGCAGCGCAGGCCAGATTAGCTCTTTGTGTTGAAGATTGGAGAGCTTCAGGATGGGATAATTAGGCCTGCATAATATATGGTTTCAGCATCGATATCGCAATGTGATCATTCACAATGAACCCTTTTCTAGGCATGGGCCGGTATAAGATTCTGACGGTATGATAACCTTAGATAAAAATATCACAGTTTCACGGTATTGTTCGTCTCATTGCATCTTCCGCATTTGATGTGAACCCAGTAGGGCTGCATGATTCTGGCTAAAATGAGAATCACGATTTTGTTTTGCTTAAAATCAAGATCAGGATCACGACTATTATTATTGTTAATTCTCAAACATATGGTAAAACAACAATAATAATAATAATATCAGGACTATGTGTAGGTCTACTGTTGGTTAAAATGCTGGACTTGAAATGCTGGAATGGTGAACTTGTAAAAATATATACAGAGGGGCTAATAATTCTGACTTCCACTGTAAATGAAGCCCTTTTCAGTGTCTTGCAGAACAAGGAGCGACAGACGGAGTAAACGAGAGAAATTAAACATCTCCGCTGACCCTGATTCAGTCTGACACCAGAAAACGGCAGATCTGATCTGTTCATTTCAGACGCAACACGACTTACTCCTCTGTCAGCTAAATACACACGATCATTGCATCTGGGGGAAAGGCATGATCATTTATAATTACAGAATTTTACTTATTTTATTTATTTCTCATTTAATTTAACTTGGACATTTTATCAGATATCTTTTATTTTATCTTTTGACTGTTTCTATTGCAGGTATCCATCTTATTAAATGAAATTATTATTTTTATTATTATTATTATTTTATTTTACCAGACAA
>CAIGQV010000843.1:604293-615775 GCA_903798115.1 Danio jaintianensis | reverse complement strand
TGGTGCAGTGGGTAGCACATTCGCCTCACAGCAAGAAGGTCACTGGTTGGAGCCTCGGCTGGGTCAGTTCTGTGTGGAGTTTGCATGTTCTCCCCGTGTTGGCGTGGGTTTCCTCCGGGTGGTCCGGTTTCCCCCACAGTCCAAACACATGCGCTATAGGGGAATTGATGAACTAAATTGGCCAGTAGTGTATGAGTGTGTGTGCGCGCGAATGAGTGTGCATGGGTGTTTTCCAGTACTGGGTTGCAGCTGGAAGAGCATCCGCTGCGTAAAACATATGCTGGATAAGTTGGCGGTTCATTCCGCTGTGGCGACCCCAGATTAATAAAGGGACTAAGCCGAAGGAAAATGAATGAATGAATGTTTATTATATTTTTAAGAAGATTTTTCTAATAATTGTTCCTTGTTATTTGTTCTTTCAAGCACAATAATTTTTTTTACATGTTTTAATGTATCCTAGTTTTAAAAAATGTCTGTATTTATTACTTAAAGTTTGTATTTGCGAAACAAACCTTTATTCTACCAGGACAAACAATACAAGATTTGCATTAGAAATGCATACAAATACACACTGAAGTCTTAAAGGGACCCAAAAAATAAAGAAATTATTTACACTCTCAAGTGATTCCAAAACCTTCATGAGTTTCGTTTTGTTTTTTTCCTGCTGAACACAAAGTACATCATATTTTGAAAATGTTGTAAACTGGTAACCATTAACATCCATAGTAAAAACAAATCCTATGGAGTGTGAACGTGGCTTTAGTTTGCTATGAAGCCGTGGTCAGGGATGGGCAAAAATACATTGAAATGTATTTTAAAATAAAATACCAAATACCTCAATTTTACATGTATCAAAATAAAATACTGTATTTTGTATTTTGAAAATACTACAAAATACATTTACATGGGAGTATAACATTTCTTCGCAAACCTTCTATCAATTGACCTATTGGATCAATCACTAGATTTCGCATAGGGACCCTGAGCATGCGTCAATACCGCCGCCATATTGGTCAGGGCTCCTAGGACAAAAGTCAAGACTAAAGCCAATCTGAAGATGCTGGACTGTAGCGCTGTGTACGGGTGTAGTGATGAGCAAATAAAGAAAACAAAGCACAAAGGCAGCACATTTCATAGGTAAGATTTCATTTTTACGATGTTGTATGTTATGAACTTTTGTGCTCAACAAGTCACGTTATTGATGATAATACAGTCACTCACTGCACCGACCATAAGGCAAAGTAGCACCAACTCGCACTAAATTCCAGGCTTATGCTAGTTTGGGTGAATAAAATCAGCAAACAATGTAAATGGAGTATGACAACAACACAATGCGGTGCCAGAAACTTGTACTATTGTCGGCTAAGTGAAGTAACGGCTAGTTTTAAGTAACTTATAAGGGTGCCTGATAACATAACCTGCGCCTCAGTGTGCGTACTGTCCACCCTACATTATTGAATATTACAAATGATATATACTATTTAGATCAGAAAGGAAGATGTGTACATTGAGACGCAGGGATATCGATGGTTCATATGAATCGTTCATAACGGAGATTCATTCACAAACGAATCGCTCCCTCCGTCAGAATGAGAAGAGTAGCAGGAGAGGGGGGGTGTTTCAGGACATGGATTAGACCAAGTTTAGCAGGGGAGGGAGGATAATACATTTCCATGCACACAAACACACTCTTTCTCTGTAATGCCCGTGCGGTCACTGATCCATCAATGTAGAAAAGTGATGTAAAATGATAATCCCGATCATATATATATATGCATATATGTGTATATATCTATGGCTCCAGATAGCCAGTCCTCCACTACACCTTGGTCCCACATTCATTTCAAAGGAGCGCTACCCTGTACCAAAATGGCGGCTCTATTGACGCATTCCTTCCAATAGACAACAATAGGCGACATCTAATGTAAATATCTATGGTTGAGATCATGCGCATCAAATCAAAAGCCAATGAGAAGAAGAGGGCGGGGCATGTCAGACACTAGAGAACATTTGATTGGTCAGAAGATTTGATAAGAAACTGAAGTATGAGGTGATGTCAAAAAATCGTTGATCTGGAACTGACAAACCAGCTTTGGATGTTTACATCCTCTAAACGCAAATTTTGTTACTGTTTTGTACCACACTAGCTAACAGATCACCTTAAGTCTAACATACTAATACTGACATCTAAAAAACGTTACTTTAATTACACTGGACCTTTAATGACATGAATTGTTCGCCACAAAACTATATGCGAGCTAACAAAATCATGGTTCGTGTACTCATGTGTACTTTAAGAATAACAATGTGAGCTAGCGTAATAAACAGTGTACATTTTGATTTCACGCTGACTTTAAACATGTGACGAGATGATTGACAGCTAGGGCTCGTAACTAAGCAACACAACGGTCCGTTAACGAGGAAGTAGTTTATCACAAAGCTTGCGATACTCCTCAAAGTATATAGCTAATATTTTAATTCACAAAACGACTACCTACTTTTAAATCGTAGTGTAAGTAGGCGAATTTGGGACACGGCAAACTGAATTATGGGTCGTGTATGTGTGTGACATCACGCGTGCGCTGACAGCCGGGCCCCCAGAGGTTTGACGGGATTGTGGGAGCAGAAGGTTCCGCTCGGAGCCTGAGCTAAAAACACACTCCTCGAGGACAAAATGCGCTTTTACATGGACGTGACAGCCGACACACACGCCTGCATCCGCGGTGAGCATGTCTCCGTGTTTCTCATGGATCCGAATGCGGCAGATCTTCAAAAATGCTCTGTTTAGTACTCGATAGCAGCAAGCTAATCATAATAATAACAACAGCCAATGGCAATCCTGCAGCAAAACACACACATCGGCGTACATAGAGTGTGTGTTATTGTATATGAGAAACATTTAGGGTGAATATAGATTGTGTACTGCAGTGTTTTGGTGTTTAGCGCGCGCGTGCGTGTGTGTGTGTGTGTGTGTGAGAGCGCAGCTGCTGTATTTAGCCGAAGCTCACAGCTGCAATCAATGCATGTGCGCCAGCTTCCCTATGTTTCCTCATCTTTAAGCTTTAAACAGTGATTTTGATGTTGTGTAAACAAGCTAGAGTCTCATAAAGTCGATGCAAATGTGGTGTAACGTTAAACATAAACGCGTTTCCCGTATATTGTGTTTATGCGCGTGCCCGTGCATGTGTTTCCTGCAGGTTTGTTCAGGTTTTGGCCATAAACATATGAGATGTATATTAATATAAGCATGAGACGTTTAAGTTGCAGGTATAACACATAAATCAATGAGCTGAATTCAACATGTATTTTGCATTTGTGCTTTATTTTTCAGTTTGAGAGTTTTAGCATAATACATTCATTACTTAATATGACAGAACTTTAACAATATAAGTCATCTTATATCCTGATTATGATGTATATCATAGTACGTTTTCTGTAAATTCAATCAGTTAATTGTTTATATATAAATTGAGCATGTGTAAAAGACTTATTATTATAATTTCTTTTACGTTTTAAAGTATATACTCCGACATGGTGGCTCAGTGGTTAGCACTGTGGCTTCACAGCAAGAAGGTTGCTGGTTCGAGTCCCGGCTGGGTCAGTTGGCGTTTCTGTGTGGAGTTTGCATGTTCTCCCTGTGTTGGCGTGGGTTTCCTCCGGGTGCTCCGGTTTCCCCCACAGTCCAAACACATGCGCTATAGGGGAATTGATGAACTAAATTGGCCGTAGTGTTTGAGTGTATGGGTGTTTCCCAGTGCTGTGTTGCGGCTGGAAGGGCATCCGCTGTGTATAACATATGCTGGATGAGTTGGCGGTTCATTCCGCTGTGGCGACCCCAGATGAATAAGGGACTAAGCCTAAGGAAAATGAATGAATGAGTATATACTCAGAAATATACTCGTGATTATTCAGAACTTTGGGGCAAATGTTTTTAATAATGTAGAAATATGAAATATTAATAAAAAAATAATAAAACACTTTTCTAATGATTACCGGTCCCACATAACAATTTAAAATGTAAAATGCAAACGTCAATATTGCAGCTTTTATTGCTGTTATTCATGTTTCTGTCTGCATCCCTGTGTAATATTGCACTTATATAAAGTATTAAAACTAGTATTACTGTAAAAACAATGCATTTTTTGACACCAGGAATTAAACGATAGAGCATAATATGGAATTATTAACTTTTTATTTTGTCTATACAACATATATCCTATGACCATTCACATGTACAGATTTAAAAATGTAAAAAGAAATGTCAATATTTATTCATTCATTCATTTTCCTTCGGTTTAGTCTCTTTATTCACCACAGCAGAATGAACCACCAACTTATCCAGCATATGTTTTACACAGCGGATGCCCTTCCAGCTGCAACCCAGTACTGGGAAACACCCATACACACTCATTCACACACATACACTACGGCCAATTTAGTTAATCAATTCCCCTATAGCGCATGTGTTTGGACTGTGGGGGAAACCGGAGCACCCGGAGGAAACCCACGCCAACACGGGGAGAACATGCAAACTCCACACAGAAACGCCAACTTACCCAGCCAGGACTCGAAACAGGGACCTCCTTGCTGTGCTAACCACTGAGTCGCCCCCAAATGTCAACATATAAACTATTAATCAATTGAAATGGTGCTATATCGCAATATATATATGTGTAATAGTCTGCAGTGCTGTATTGTCTGGGTTGGTGTTGTATATTACGCTACAGAAACCTTGTAATAAACTGCAGCACGTTCTGTTATTTTACACACTTATTTCTCTAGATATTATCTCTTATACATTATATTATTATGTTTAAAGACTAAAATGTCACTAAAAGTCACTTTGTTAAACTGTAGAGTTGAATTTTCACCATCAGAAGTGGACAGAGCAGAGATCAACATCCCATAATGCAACTCACCACCGCAAATAAACACAAAATACTGAAGTGTTCATTAACAGATATCCTTTACAGTGTATTCTTATCATCTGTGCTAGTCTTGTGATTAGCGTTTGTTCAGGTTTAATCCACTGAGAGCAGTAATTAGGTCTGCACCCCTGTGAGTTTATTCTTCAGCTGCCTAAGAATCCAAGCCCACATCTGTGATTTTAAAGGGACACTTCACACAAAAATGAACATTTTCTTACTATTTACGCACACTCAAGTGGTTGTAGACTATTAAGAGTTTCTTTATCAGGTTGTTTAGAACAATTAAGCAAAAATTTATGTAGAATAGGGGCGTCACGGTGGCGCAGTGCGTAGCACGATCGCCTCACAGCAAGAAGGTCGCTGGTTCGAGCCTCGGCTGGGTCAGTTGGCATTTCTGTGTGGAGTTTGCATGTTCTCCCCGTGTTGGCGTGGGTTTCCTCCGGGTGCTCCGGTTTCCCCCACAGTCCAAACACATGCGCTATAGGGGAATTGCATAAGCTAAATTGGCCGTAGTGTATGTGTGTGAATGAGAGTGTATGGGTGTTTCCCAGTGATGGGTTGCAGCTGGAAGGGCATCCACTGTGTAAAACATGTGCTGGATAAGTTGGGGGTTCATTCCGCTGTGGCGACCCCAGATTAATAAAGGGACTAAGCCGGAAAGAAAATGAATGAATGAATGATGTAGAATAAATAGCATTTTCTTGGCCACTAGAGCATGAGAAATGAACATTTTATTCATTTATCTTTTTTGCTTGTTTTTTTATTAGGTTTTTAATTCAATGTTATTCATTTACATTAATACATAATGTTTTACATTCATTTAGGTATTTAATTTATTTGATTTTATTAATTAGCCTTTTTTTGTTTTTTTTAATTAGGTTTTTAATTAATTAATTTTATTTATTTACCTTTTTGCTTGTTTTTTATTGTGTATTTAATTAAATTCTATTCATTTACCTATTTGGTTCGTTTTTTATTAGGATTTTAATTAAAATTTAACTTTATTAATTAGCCTTTTTTATTAGGTCTTTAATTCAATGTTATTCATTTACATTAATTTAGGTATTTCATTTTATTTAATATTATTAATTTGTCTTTTTTGTTCATTTTATTATTAAGTATTTAATTTACTTTTTAAAAATATTTTTATTTTTACAACTCGTTCAGTTAAACTGTTTGTTTTTAAGTTACTGCTTAACTTTATTTTAATATTTTATTCATTCATTTTCCTTCGGCTTAGTCCCTTTATTCATCAGGGGTCGCCACAGCGGAATGAACCGCCAACTATTCCAGCATATGTTTTACACAGCGGATGCCCTTCTAGCTGCAGCCTAGTACTGGAAAAGTACTCCTAGTAGCAGCCTAGTACTGCAGCCTAGTACTGTGTGTGAATGAGTACCCATACACACTCATTCACACACTACGGCCAATTTAGTTCATCAATTTCCCTATAGCGCATGTGTTTGGACTGTGGGGGAAACCGGAGGAAACCCACGCCAACACGGGGAGAACATGCAAACTCCACACAGAAATGCCAACTGACCCAGCCGGGACTCAAACCAGCGACCTTCTTGCTGTGAGGCCACATTGCTAACCACTGAGCCATCGTGTCACCATTTGTAACTTGTGTAAGAATATTTTGACGATAAATCAATTCATTTTAATAGAATGTATATTTTATTAGAGAACATTTTTATTCAGGAAATATTTTGAGGAAAAATGTGTTTCTGGATGAATTTTGGAGTATTTATCATTGATCAGATTGAAAGATCTAATATGACTTTTTATCAGTGTTGTGGTTATTTGTTTGTTTGTACAATGCATGCTTATTAAGAAACAGTTATGATTGTATATTATTATATATTGAAGTGTTGCCATGAATATAGCCAATGTTGTTGATGTGGCATTAAAATGTAAGTAAATAAAGATAGAGTTTCTTTCCTCTTTTGAAGACACACAAAGTTAAAGATATTTTGAAGAATGTTGGAAAACGCAGCCATTGACCTCCATAGTAGAAACAAAAAATACTATTGAAGTCAATGGCTGTTTTCCCTAGCATGCTTAATATATCTTCCTTTGTGTTCAACAGAAACTCAAACAGGTTTGGAAAGAAATTGATTGCAGGATTTTCTTTTTTGGGGTGAACTGTCCCTTTGGTAATCTGGTTTTTCATTGGGCAATTAGTATGGAGAGAGGTTTGATGTGCACGAATATGGACAGTGTTATAAATCACATGAAGTACTGTTATTTCTATTAGCTGAGCCATGCATTTTGAGTTTGGTCAAACAATAGACTCAGAGGAATCGCCTGTTCAGCAAATTCTTTAATGTTTTAGTGGAACAAAAAATGCTTTTCTTTGACAAAGTGCACTGTGTGTGTGTGTGTGTGTGTGTGTGTGTGTGTGTGTGTGTGTGTGTGTGTGTGAATTTTCTGTAAATGCACAGGCATGCATGGATTTTAAAAGTTTTCAAAAGCAAATCTTCTGTGTAAAATTAATATTAATATATGTATGAAAGGAATAATTGACGAGTGGGCATAGTGTGCATTATTTTCTAATAACTCACCAGCCCGGAGTGCATTATTCTGCTTAGTCCGCAGCCAAATCCACTGTTGAGATGTTGTATTTGAGGCTTTATTTGTCAGGTGTTTGTCCTCCTCAAACGTCTCCTGTGTGTAGCACTAGTTTCTTCCTCATCTCCTCCAAAGCCTTGTGTTTTGTTTTGATGTTATTTCTGACTGTTGTAGCTGTGAAATAACTCTAATCATTCAGCAGAGTGATATGGAGCTGTAATGCGCTCAAAGCCTGCCGGAACTACTTTAGCTGTGCATTTATCTGACAATAACCAAACACCTTAGAGCATATGTCAAACTGGAGGGCCGCAGCTCTGCACAGTTTAGTTCCAACCTTAATTAAACACAGCTGATCAAACTAATTGGGTCCTTCAGGCTGGTTTGAAACCTACAGGTAAGTATGTTGGAGTTGGGTTGGAACTAAACTGTGCAGGGCTGCAGCACTCCAGGAACTGAGTTTGACACCCCTGCCTTAGAGTGATCATCAGCCAATCAGAATTAAGCACTGTAGTGTAAACGAATATACTTAAATGTTCTCATCTAAATCATATTTGTAATTTGTTCTCCTTAGGTTACAGAAGGCGACACATTTGCCTCTAAGAAAAATGCCTTATGGGAAACGCTATCATTCAAATACATTGCAGAACGAAAGGACCAAGAATAAGCTGCATTTTCTATGCTAACGTTTTGTACCCAATCTGCTGGAGCAGACCATTTCGTGAACATTGCAAACCTGCCGTCCTCATCTCCAGAATTGACCCACCGACCGTCCCGAAGGGCGACTGCCTATCATGAGATTCAGAATTTACAAGCGAAAGGTGGTAATATTGACTCTAGTGGTGATCATCTGTGGATTCGCCGTCTGGAATAGTGGAAAGCCCAAGAAGGCGAGTTCTGTGTTTCCCAAAGAAGTGGAAACGGTTAAACGGAGTAGCGTCGGAAGTCAGATACAAGCTACCATACCAGTAACCCGAAAACCAATCAACGAGAGTCTCCCAGAAAAACAACAACAACAGCCTGTTGCCAAATCAGAAGTAGACAACACCACCCTAGTGTACAGAGGAATCGTGTTCCAGCTCAACTTTGACCAGAATCTTAAAAACGAGGAAAAATTTCGTACGGTGCGCCAAAAGGACGACCTCGTCATCGTCGTCCAAGTGCACAACCGTCCCGAATACCTGCGCCTATTGGTGGACAGCTTAAGGAAGTCCAAAGGAATCGAAAACGTCCTTCTCATATTCAGCCACGACTTCTGGTCTCCGGAAATCAACCAAATAGTGGCGTCCGTCGACTTCTGTTTGGTCCTCCAGATATTCTTTCCCTTCAGCATCCAACTCTACCCTCAAGAGTTCCCCGGGAACGATCCCAAGGATTGTCCTCGAGACATTCCCAAGAAAGATGCCTTAACCCTGGGCTGCATAAATGCAGAGTACCCAGACTCCTTTGGCCACTACCGGGAGGCCAAATTCTCCCAAACCAAGCACCATTGGTGGTGGAAACTGCACTTTGTGTGGGATCGAGTCCGAGTCTTGAAGGATTACAAAGGACTGGTGTTGCTCATCGAAGAGGATCACTACCTCGCTCCCGACTTTTACCACCTTCTCAAACTGATGGCGTCTCTAAAAAAGGAGCAATGTCCCGACTGCGACATCTTGTCTCTGGGAAGCTATGGACACATCGGCTACTCCAGCAAAGCCAACAAAGTGGAGGTAAAAGCGTGGAAGTCCACCGAGCACAACATGGGAATGGTGCTCAGCCGGGATGCCTATCAGAAACTCCTCCGATGCACTGATGCCTTCTGCACTTACGACGACTACAACTGGGACTGGTCCTTGCAGCATCTCACCGTGACCTGCCTGCCTGCATTTCTGAAGGTCATGGTCAGCGAGGCGCCGCGTATCTTCCATGCCGGCGATTGTGGGATGCACCATAAGAAGTCGTCTTGCATGCCGAGCGG
Organism: Danio jaintianensis; assembly: GCA_903798115.1. Taxonomy (NCBI): domain Eukaryota; kingdom Metazoa; phylum Chordata; class Actinopteri; order Cypriniformes; family Danionidae; genus Danio; species Danio jaintianensis. Next base: position 606,319 of record CAIGQV010000843.1, on the reverse strand, counting down.
CCAGAAAACTAAGATCGAAAACGTTCTGCAGAGCAGTGGGAATCAGCTGTTCCCCAAACAACTGCTCATCACTAAGAGACTCCCAGCGTCCGGGGCCAAAGGAGTGGCTCCGCATGTCAAAAATGGCGGCTGGGGGGACATCAGGGACCATGAACTCTGCAAGAGCTACCTTCGATTACAGTGAACTTTATATATGATCTTCTTTTTCGTTGTTTTTTGCATCCTCTAATGAAAGCCTTTAAGAGTTCTTTATGGACGACTTCTTCATATTGCCTGTTTTATTGAGATACTCCAAATAAAAAAGTATGTGATGTTTGGATTTGGTGGTTATGAGCATCATTGAAGTATTATTACTGGGAAAAAAAGTAGGGCTGGGCGATTGATCGAATAATGCTTATTTTGTCAGTAAAGCCAGTTCTAGTAAATCTCTAGCAGGTGGTTTTCTGATGGAGCAGAATTTCCTACACCGAGTCGTAATTCACTGACAAGCTACGCAAAATCATGTTCGGAATTGAAATCGATTTAATTGGATGTTAATGACATTGATGTAGTCATTCTTTGATGATGGCAGATGTTTTTGTCGTTTCTCAATGAACTAGGGCTCTGTATAGTAAATGCATGTAAAAGTGCCACAGCTGAGGCGAAAAAAATGGTTTGAGAAATCGATTCTGCAAATTTTCAAAATGCATCACTGTTCTCTTTGGAATCAATTCAGAGCTTAGTTTTTAAAAGCAGTGCACTCTAGGCCAATTTTTAACAGCAGACGGCGCTCCAGGCTAGTTTTAAACAGCAGACGGCACTCTGCGCTAGTTTTAAACAGCAGACGACACTCTAGGCTAGTTTTTCACAGCAGATGGTGCTCTGGGCCAGTTTTTAACAGGAGATGGCAGCAGATGGTGCTCTAGGCTAGCTTTTAACTGCAGACGGCGGTCTAGGCTAGTTTGTAACAGCAGACGACATTCTAGGCTAGTGTTTAACAGCAGATGGTGCTCTAGGTTAGTTTTTAACAGGAGATGGGAGCAGATGGCACTCTAGGCTAGTTTCTCACAGCAGATGGCGGTCTAGGCCAGTTTTTAACAGGAGATGGGAGCATATGGCGCTGTAGGCTAGCTTTTAACTGCAGATGGTGGTCTATGCTAGTATTTAACAGCAGACGACGTTCTAGGCTAGTTTTTAACAGCAGATGGCGCTGTAGGCTAGTTTTTAACTGCAGCTGGTGCTCTAGGCTAGATTTTAACAGCTGACAACGTTCTAGGCTAGTTTTTAACAGCAGATGGCGCTCTAGGCTAGTTTTTAATGGCAGATGGTGCTCTAGGCTAGATTTGAACAGCAGACGATGCTTTAGGCTAGTTTTTAACAGCAGATGGCGCTCTAGGCTAGTTTTTCAATAACAGCAGACGGCGCTCTAGGCTAGTTTTGAACAGCAGATGGTGCTCTCGGCTAGTTTTTAACGGCAGATGGCACTCTAGGCTAGTTTTTAACAGCAGACGGCGCTCTAGGCTAGTTTTGAACAGCAGATGGCGCTCTCGGCTAGTTTTTAACGGCAGACGGCACTCTAGGCTAGTTTTTAACAGCAGACGGCGCACTCGGCTAGTTTTTAACGCCAGATGGCACTCTAGGCTAGTTTTGAACAGCAGACGGCGCTCTAAGCTAGTTTTTAATAACAGCAAACGGCGCTCTAGGCTAGTTTTGAACAGCAGATGGTTCTCTAAGCTAGTTTTTAACTGCAAACAGCGCTCTAGGCTAGTTTTGAACAGCAGATGGCGCTCTAGGCTAGTTTTGAACAGCAGACGGCGCTCTAGGCTAGTTTTGAACAGCAGATGGCTCTCTAAGCTAGTTTTTAACTGCAAACGGCGCTCTAAGCTAGTTTTTAATAACAGCAGACAGCTCTCTAGGCTAGTTTTGAACAGCAGATGGCGCTCTAAGCTAGTTTTTAATAACAGCAAACGGCGCTCTAGGCTAGTTTTGAACAGCAGATGGCGCTCTAGGCTAGTTTTGAACAGCAGACGGCGCTCTAGGCTAGTTT
>CAIGQV010000843.1:581704-603257 GCA_903798115.1 Danio jaintianensis | reverse complement strand
TTTGAACAGCAGATGGCGCTCTAGGCTAGTTTTGAACAGCAGATGGCGCTCTAGGCTAGTTTTGAACAGCAGACGGCGCTCTAGGCTAGTTTTGAACAGCAGACGGCGCTCTAAGCTAGTTTTGAACAGCAGACAGCGCTCTAGGCTAGTTTTGAACAGCAGATGGCGCTCTAGGCTAGTTTTGAACAGCAGACAGCGCTCTAGGCTAGTTTTGAACAGCAGATGGCTCTGTAAGCTAGTTTTTAACTGCAAACGGCGCTCTAGGCTAGTGTTTGACGGCAAACGTCACTCTAGGCTAGTTAATTTTTAACATTAGATGGTGCTCTAGACTAGTTTTTAACAACAGATGCTCAGAATCAATTTAAGAGAGAATAGCGATGCATTTTGAAACCCTCAGAATTGATTTCTCAAACAATTTTTTTTTTGGTCACAAATCTAACAAGGTTTTACTACAAACTGACTTCGCAACTTCAGCCGCGCGCTTTTGTCAGATGATTCAGTAGCCGAGTGTTTACTATTCGCACTGAATCAACAAAAGCAGTCAAATCTTCTGTTTATAATGCAACACTGGGGGGGATATCTGGGTTTCTTCCTCATGGGTGTTTAGAGTTATAGCACAAGAACGTCCTCTGGCTTTATGGAGGATATTTGATCACAGAACTGATAAAAATGTGCATTAATTTAAATCGCCCAGCCCTAAAAATAAAAGAAGTGTTACCGTTTGTCACTCTTCTATCTATTATTAAAGCATTTTGTGCCATTTTTAAGATGAGGTTTGTATGATCTGCAAAAGCATGACGTTTCTTATGATTATGTATATGTGTGTGTGCGTGTCTATATATACAGACTTGCAGACAGTGTACTTTCGATCGTAATTCCACCTTCTGTTGGAGATTATGCTGGCCTATTTTTGATATGCAGATGAACTATTTTCTATTTGCTTGAATGTGACTGAGCGTTTTTCCCGGTTGTGCTTCATATTGAACGTATTCCCGTATCAGAATGGTTTTGAAGCTTTTGCAAGACATTAAAATTGCATTGACTGTCTGGCAGTGCTCATTAACCCCCTTACAGAGGCTTTGTCCTATTTACACACGCTTCCAGATCACTGGCCTCAATATTACTCACAGATGAGAAGGAAAAAGCGTGAGAGGTGCTGTTGGCTTTTTGGTGTCGCTGATATTTATTAGCAATCACATTGTTAATAATAATAATAATATTTTTACAAAAGTCTAATGTTCTGGTAATATTCTGTCAGGGCAATATACATAAATTATATGGATATTTGCATTAATCTTATTAAATTAATGCAAATATCCATCAAGTATCCATACAAATTATCCATACATTTTATGGATATTTACATTTACACTATTAAATGAATGCTAATATCCATATAAAATACATTAAAAATTATACATATTTTATGGATATTAAACTGATACATACATTTTATAAATATTTGCATTAACCCTATTTATTCATGCAAATATTCATAAAATTATACAAAAATTGTGTAATTATTTGCATTAACCATTAAATTCATGCAAATATATCAAAAAATTTAATGGATATTTGCATTAACCCTATTAAATTAATGCAAATTCCCATATAAACATACATTTTTATAAATATTTGAATTAACCCTACTAAACTAATGTAAATATCCATCAAATATCCATACAAATTATACATTAAATGGATATTTGCATTAACACTATTAAATGAATGCTGATATCCATACAAATTATACATAAAACAAAATTATACATATTTTATTTATATTGAAATGATACATACTTTTTATAAATATTTGAAATAACCCTATTGCATAAATGCAAATATCCATAATAATTACACATACAAATTATACATACAATGAATGGATATTTGCATTAACCCTATTAAATTAACGAAAATATCCATCAAAATGATAAATTTTATAGATATTTGCATTAACCCAATTTAATAATGCAAATATTCATAAAAATTATACATATTTTATAATTATTTGCGTTAACCCTATTAAATTAATGCAAATATCCGTAAAAAACTATACATCAATTTTATAAAAATTAGCATTAACCCTATTAAATTAATGCAAATATATATATTTACATAACTATTTTTAAAATAGTTGCATTAGCCCTATTAAATTAATGCAAATATCCAGAAAAACATAAATGTATGCATTATATCCAACAAATATTAATGCAAATATACATAAAAATTATACATATATTTTAATTAACCTTATAAAGCACAATTTAGTGAAGTGCAAAGTTCTAAATACAATTTGTTGGCTATTTGTGTTACTGACATTTATTAATGACCACACTGTTAATAATAATAATAAAGTCATTATTCTAATATTCTGCCAGGGCATTATACATTCATTTTATAAATATTTGCATTATCCATATTAAATTAATGCAAATATGCATAACATATTCATAAAAATTATGCATTATTTTTATGGATATTTGCATGATCTATATTAAATTATTACAAATATCCATCAAAATTATACACTCATTTTCAGGAACCCAAATATAACTGGCCTCACAGCAAGAAGGTCGCTGGTTCGAGTCCCGGCTGGGTCAGTTGGCGTTTCTGTGTGGAGTTTGCATGTTCTCCCCGTGTTGGCGTGGGTTTCCTCCGGGTGCTCCGGTTTCCCCCACAGTCCAAACACATGCGCTATAGGGGAATTGATGAACTAAATTGGCCTTAGTGTATGAGTGTGTGTGTGTGTGTGTGAGAATGAGTGTGTATGGGTGTTTTCCAGTACCGGGTTGCAGCTGGAAGGGCATTCGCTGTGTAAAACATGCTGGAATAGTCGGCGGTTCATTCCGCTGTGGCGACCCCTGATGAATAAAGGGACTAAGCCAGGAGAACATGCAAACTCCACACAGGAACGCCAACTGGCCCAGCCGGGACTCGAACCAGTGACCTTCTTGCTGTGAGGCCACAGTGCTAACCACTGAGCCACCGTGCTGCCCCCAACAGATCCAAATACACTGCAGCATTTGACCTTTAAGACTCATGACAAGACAAATGCCTCTGGCGCATTCAGATGCCGACATAATAATGGATATAATATAGTTCATTCCCAATTTGTATAATGAGTAATAAATGACTGGCTGGAGGAGATATAATTATGCCAGTGCAAGCATCAATATTACTTACAATCTCAACTATGAACAGTTTGTGTTGCAGAGATGACGTATACACTACCTGACAGTAGTCTTGTGGTGGATCCCAGTTGTAAGAGCAGCAAATAATAACTTGACTTCTAGTTGATCAGTTGGAAAAGTGTCAGAAGTTGGATTTTTCCCATGAATCATCTGTTGATCTGCATCCCAATCATCACACATACTGCAGAAGACCTACTGGAACCCGCATGGATTCTCACAGAAATCAGTCAAGTTTGGTGAAGGAAACATCATGGTTTGGGGTGACATTCAGTATGGGGGCGTGCGAGAGATCTGCAACATCAACAGCCTGAGGTATCAAGACATTTGTGCTGCCCATTACATTACAAACCACAGGAGAGGGCAAATTCTCCAGCAGGATAGCGCTCCTTCTCATACTTCACCTCCACATCAAAGCTCCTGAAAGCAAAGAAGGTCAATGTGCTCCAGGATTGGCCAGCCCAGTCACCCGACATGAACATTATTGAGCATGTCTGGGGTAAGATGAAGGAGGAGGCATTGAAGATGAACCCAAAGACTCTTGATGAACTCTGGGAGTCCTCCAAGAACGCTTTCTTTGCCATTCCAGATGACTTTATTAATCAGTGATTTGAGTCATTGCAGAGATGTATGGATGCAGTCCTCCAAGCTCATGGAGTCATACACAATATTCATTCTGTTTCCACTGCACCATGACTTTATATTCTATACTGGACATTATTTCTGCTCAGTGACAAGACTTTTGTCTAAGCAAAGTCAGACCTTACTGTCCTAATTAAATCATTAATAATCAAGGCATGATCATATTTTATTGTGGTCAAATAAGCGTAATCTAGAGGCCTTTGCCTTTCATATAAGACACTTCTGATACCAAATGATCAACTAGAAGTCAACTTATTATTTGCTGTTCCTAAAACTTGGATAGGCCACAAGACTTAAAGTAACGTCAATTTGACATGCATGTGTATCTACATCTTGATCAGACATAATATCAAATATAATCATCACACATAAACAAACATCTAATAATAAAATAAATCTCACAATCAAGAAAGATCAAGCAGAGACAAAACTAAACATAACATCATTTTAATTTCATATATATATATATATATAAATTCCTCTGTATTAGAAATACAACTGTGTCCCATCCCGCGTCATTATTATTTCAATCCATCATAAATCAGTCATTTACACTATTTACACACTGTACAATAACCCGTTTCATCTGAAACAATAGTAAAATAAATTTTCCAAAAAGAGATCTCCTTTTTTAATACATGTACAGCGTTTCCAGTGAGTCCTCCGCGACTCCACACATTTATAAAGCAGTTTTCATCCAATTATTTAGTGCAAAAAATGATTTTCTCCTTTCACTGTTTAACAGAGGCATGATTTCAACATATACAGAAAATAAAAACACACACGATCAGTGCGAAAGAGCTCCACGAACACACAGTCTGCTGGTTTTTCCAGTGGAAGAGAGGAAGATTTAGACAGTGATTCAAAAACTATGGTTATATATATATATATATATAGTAGAACACAAATAATAATAAAACAATGAGAACAATTAATTATTGAAAATACTGAACTCAACACCAGACACTCAGAACATCATATTTCACCCCAGATAACCATTAAAAATGTGTGTTTTGTTTTTAATTATGCCATTATTTTCTTGATTACAACCGTTTCCCCAATTCTCAGTTGAAAAATATTAAAACATGAAATAATAATGGTTATCCTTTACAATTAGGTTTCATAAATGCATTTACTAACATGAACGATACTTGTACAGCATTTATTAATCATAGCTTAACATTAACTAATGCATTATTATCATATTAATTAATGCTTATTAACATTAATGTACCGTGAGTTCAACTAAGAATGCATGACTTTATTTTCATTTACTAACATTAATGAAGATGAATAAATACTGTAATAAATGTATTGTTCATGTTAGTAAATACTTATTTCAGGCTTATTGTAAAGTGTTAGCAAGATAATAACTTGCTTTAATGTAATAGAGGTGAACAATTACCCTGTTCAGACCTGTGTATTTATCTTAAGAATTGGCACAACACATTTTATTATACACTCTCAGAAATAAAGGTACGTGAGCTGTCACTGGGGTGGTACCTTTTCAAAAGGTACACATTTGTACTTAAAGGGTCCATATTGGTACCTCAAAAGTATATATTAGTACCAATTGTTTTTAAGAGGAACACTTTTGTACTTTTCAGGTACTAGTATGTACCCTTGAGGTATTAATATGGACCTTTTAGGTACAAATTTGTACCTTTTGAAAAGGTACCACCCCAGTGACAGCTCGTGTACCTTTATTTCTGAGAGTGTAGTACTACTTATAACACACCGTGTCTCAAAACAAAAACCAAGTAATAATATATCATACAAATTAAAATAAGACTGCTAATCGTACTACAGGAATAAGAATGACTAAATTTCATACAGGATTAACAGTGCAATCTGTGCATTAGAATTATCCTCTTATTTACCTTCCTTGGCGATGGCGTAATGATGACGTATTTATGTTTAGCTGCGTAAGGCTTAAATAAAAATGATGTGTTCGAATGAAGATGAGAGTTTCATCAAAGGTTTACGAGAACTGAAAGGCTGCAGTGCTTCACGTTTTCTATTGTGAATTTCCCACTAAAAACTGGACAATAGGTGGATTGGATTACTTGTTGGCGAACATTGATCACACTGGATCAGTATGTGGTGTGGCAGGGAGTGGTCGTCCACGCACTGCCCATACTGTTGAAAATATTACCACTGTTGAAGACATGGTACAGAGCCAAGAAGACACACCACGCAACCATCACACTGTCCGACAGATTGCACAGGAGGCTGGCAATTAATGACTCCGATACGTAAACATTAGGGATGCGCCGATCGATCGGCCGATAATCACATTTTATGACTCGATCGGTACTCGCCAATCTGATGAACCGATCGCAGGTGTTTGTTTACGAGTTAACACGCAGAGGAACCACACGTGCTAGTTGGAGAGCAAAATATTGGAATGGTCTTACATGTATTTAGGCCTTTTTACATATATAAGAACTGAAGGTTCTGTGTTTTTGACAATATTGCAAGTTCACTAAAACCTGGGTGAACATTTTAATGAAATAAAAACGTTAAAATTATTTTTCTTACTTCAATATTTAATAATATAGCCTATCTTTTTGTAATATACTTACTGCAATAAACAAATATGTATTTATAGGTGTGCATCAAATATGAACTCCAAACTTTTCCTTGATTGAGACATGTTGAATTCTTCTTCCATCATTTCCAATGTTTCTAAATTGCTTTGTAAGTTGTTTTTCTTACCAATTTTTTTATCTGTGCTATCTATTATTTTCTGTAAAGCTGCATCTGACCATGACATGTCCACACTAAATGGTAATAAGAGACATGTTTAAGAGATTATATGCAGCATCTTTTATTTATTCTCTTAGGTAAGGTGAGATCTCCTCTTAAGTATCATAGTTAGAGGGAAAATGTGTTTTATGCATTATAAAGCTTGAAGCATTAGAATCGGTACTCTGTATCGGCCGATCACCATGACAAGGAATCGGTACTTGGTATCGGCTGCAAAAATCCTGATCGGAGCATCCCTAGTAAACTTTGCTTTATTTCTGTGCGCACTAATTTAGTTTCCGAGTAATAAAATTGAAGCGTTCTGTCAATATTTGAGTTATCATTATTGTTTAACAAGGTAATGCAGTGATGTACAGTAAATCAGGTGAGGTGGAAATGTATACATATCACATTATTTCATCTACTTGCCATCTTATTACAAAATATAAAGTTGGAGGGCGACACGGTGGCTCAGTGGATAGCACTGTGGCCTCACAGCAAGAAGGTTGCTGGTTCGAGTCCCGGCTGGGTCAGTTGGCGTTTCTGTGTGGAGTTTGCATGTTCTCCCCGTGTTGGCGTGGGTTTCCTCTGGGTGCTCCGGTTTCCCCCACGGTCAAAACACATGCGCGAAATTGATGAACTAAATTGGCCCTAGTGTATGAGTGTGTGTGAATGAGTGTGTATGGGTGTTTCCCAGTACTGGGTTGCAGTTGGAAGGGCATCTGCTGCGTAAAACATATGCCAGATAAGTTGGCAATTCATTCCGCTGTGGCGACCCCTGATGAATAAAGGGACTAAGCCGAAGGAAAATGAATGAATTAAAGTTGGAGGTACTTTGATGAAATTCTGACAGAATTAATTTTGCTTGGATTTTTTTGAGACATGGTGTATATACTGCATTTCTATGCAAGCTTCTCTCTACAACATAACTAATGAAAAATGTAAATGCAACTATTTTTTAAATCTCACAATTCAGCATCAATTGCAAGATTTAAGCTCAGAATTTTAAGATATTAACTCAGATGTCTGGATAACTGAAAGAAATTATGGGGAAATGTCAAAATATATAAAAAATAAATGCATTTGCTCATTGTAAGATATTAACTCAGTGTTAACTCCAGCCTCCGGCGCCTAGACTGCAGCTCTGCACAAGAAGTTTGGCCAAAGGAGAAATGGTCGTGCCCAACTGAGCCTGGTTTCTCTCAAGACTTTTTTTCCTTCACTTTCGTCTATTGGTGAAGTTTGTTCCTCCACTGTCACCACTGGCTTGCTGGGTTGGGACCTGTGGAGCTGCGCATCGATGGATTTGCTCTTCAGTGTTTGGACTTCCAGCAGTGAAAATTAAACCACACTGAACTGAACTGAACTTCAACTCTGAAAACTGGACTGACACAGTTTCAGTCTACTATAATCTTCTATGTGAAGCTGCTTTGACACAATCTACATGGTAAAAGCGCTATAGAAATAAAGATGAATTTAATTGTTGCACAATTATTGCTGAATTGTAGGAAAAATGTTAATTGTATTATCCCGTGGCAGACAGAAACATCTATACATTAATTTAAATGGTAACACTTTCATTTAATGGAAAATTCACGCTAATAACAAACCACTTTTAGCTCAATAATCTATTAATCATCTGCTTATTAATAGTTAGTAAGGTAGTAGATGGGTTTAGGTATTGAGGATGTAGAATAATATCATACTTTATAAGTGTTAACAAACAGTTAATATCTTAATTAATAATAGGCAGGCAATAAGTCTAGTTAATAGTGTGAATTGTGACTCAAATTAAAGTGTTACCCTTTAAATTGAGGGCCAAAAATGAACATTTCAGTTATATAATAATTAATAATTCAGTTATTTTACTCTTGTTCAAGTCATCCAAGGCTTTTCTCTTCAGTTGAGCATTAAAGAGGATTTTAGCTGACTTTGTGGTGTTTGGTGATTCTTATAATGTAAGTTAATGGTTACCTGTTTTTTTAAGATTACATTAAACACAATGACAGGTCCACATCAATTCCTGTGACTCCTGATCAAACTCTGAGTCCTTGCATGATCAGTCTGTGCAAGAAAATCTGCATTATTTACAATATTATGTAGATAATAGACAGACGGAAAGATGTAAAGAGAGATATACAGATGGATGCATGGATGGACAGACAGATACATATATGAATAGATAGATATACAGATGGACAGACAGACAGATACATATACGGATGGATGGATATATTGGTGGATATATGGATGGATGCATGGATGGACAAACAGACAGACACATATATGAATAGATAGATATACAGATGGACAGACAGATGCATATACGGATTGATGGATGGATGCACGGATGGACAAATAGACATACATATATGAATAGATAGATATATGCACAGACAGATACATATACGGATGGATTGATGGATGATATAGAGATGGATATACAGATGGATGGCTAGTTATAGAGATGGATAGATTGGTGGATGGATGGATGAACGGATAGATAGATATACAGACAGATGGATGGATGGATATACAGAATTACGGATGGCTGGATAGATTTATGGATGGCTGGATATATAGATAGATGAATGGATAGACAGACAGATTGTCAGTTAGACAGATAGATATATTGATGGATATACATATGGACAACTGGACGGACAGACAGACAGATAGATGGATGAATGGATAAAAATACAGATGCATGGATAGATGATATAAAGATGGATATACAGATGGATGGCTAGTTAGAGAGATAGATAGATTAGTGGATGGATGGACTGATGGACAGACAGATACATATATGGATGGATATACACACACATACATATATATATATATAAAATATTTTTTTCTTCTGGAGAAAGTCTTATTTGTTTTATTTCGGCTAGAATAAAAGCAGTTTTTAATTTTTTTAAAAACATTTTAAGGTCAATATTACTAGCCCCTTTAAGCTATATTTGTTTTCGATTGTCTCCAGAACAAACCATCGTTATTATACAACAACTTGCCTAATTACCCTATCCTGCCTAGTTAAGCTAATTAACCTAGTTAAGCCTTTAAATGTCACTTTAAGCTGAATACTAGTGTCTTGAAGAATATCTAGTCTAATATTATGTGCTGTCATCATGGTGAAGAGAAAAGAAATCAGTTATTAGAAATGAGTTATTAAAACTATTATGTTTAGAAATGTGTTGAAAAAATCTTCTCTCCGTTAAACAGAAATTGGGGAAAAAATAAACAGGGGGGCTAATAATTCAGGGGGTTTAATAATTCTGACTTCAACTGTACATATTTGGATAGATGGATGGACTGACGGACAGATAGATGAATATACGGATGGATGGATAGATATACCAATGAATAGATGGATGGGCAGATAGAACTGTAGATTGTAAATAATGTCATTTCTCTTCATAAGGGCTCAGTGTTTGATCAGGAGCCACAGGGATTGAAAGCTGGTGACCATTGACTTACATTATAAGAATCACCAAGGATCACAAACTCGGCTAAAAATCTTCTTTAAAGTTCTGCTGAATAAAAAAAAGCATCTTCAATGACCTGAGGGTGAGTAAACGAACTGTAAATTTTCATTTTTGCGTGAACTATCCCTTTAATTGTGAAGAAAACCCAGCATTGCTGCATTTGTTTTCCTCTGGGTTGATTTAACGGTGAAATCCGCTCTGGATGTGAGTGTGAACAGTGATCTAAATGCTTCCGGATGGTTTTTGGCTATACGACCGTCCCGCTGGGAGAGTTGGTCGGGTTCTGGGACGACAACAAACCCTGAACAGAAGAAGAAGATCATCAATGTGTTACTGATCTGAACACACCTCTGTTTACACTGGTAAAAGACAGAATTACAGCGGATCCGCTAACATATACAGGATGCATCGGGAGGAATTCACACAGAATGCTTCTTTCCATTGCAATGATCTAGATTCCTATTGTTTTTCTGTCAATGCACGACTATTACGATGGTGAGGAAAATATCCGTTACCTGTTTATTTTAGTATGATCATGACATAAATAAAACATGATTTGTTCAATTGCTGATTAAAAACAGCACATTTTTTAAAGTTACATCATAAGAAATATCATTATCGCAACACTCAACAACTCTAATGCACTACTTTTCTATTGTTTTCCTGTGTAAGTGCATGACTATTATGACCCCAACTTAGTTTTTTAGATTTAATTAGCTCAGAAATATATCTGTTACCTGTTTATTTCAGTATGATCATTACATAAACTAAAAATAGCTGATAAAATAGCTTTTTTTTTAAGTTGGTTATATCACAAACAATAAAAAATATCATTAATCGCAACATTCAACAACATTTCCCCAGTATTGTGCAGCTCTAATTGTGGATAGAGAAGAAACTGTAGAAAAAGAAATATTATTATCACAACACTTAACAACAGTATTGCATATCTCATATTATCAGAGTCTCCTGCAGCTCTAATAGCAATGCTCTACATTTCTATTGTTTTTCTGTGTAAATGCATGACAATTACAATCACGTCTTCGTATTTTTAGATTTAATTAGCTCAGAAATATATCTGTGTAGTAAAGTTCGTTGTTGTGGGAAGAAGAAGACAGGGTCGCCGATACAGGTAAGTAATTAATTTTATTTTTCTCTTATATACACACCACACGTATAGCAGTGTGTGTGTGTGTGTTCTCTCCTCTCTCCCGGCTGCTCCCTCTCTTCTCCTTAAGAAGGGTGTCTCTCCGGTCCAATCACTAAAATAAACAGGTGTTATTTATTATTTCTGATTGGCCCGCTGACTAGCCGCCGGGCTCTGAGCATGCTCTCCCCCCCTCATTGGGTGTTCGATCATGCTTACCACTCCACAATCTGTTACCTGTTTATTTTAGTGTGATTGTTACATTAAAAACTTGGCATAAGGTGCTCTAACAATTTTTGCCACAATTATAATGGGTTGTTTGCAATCACATGACTGAATGACTGAGAAAACTTAATGAAAAACATAGAAGAAAGTCTGTATTTTTATGATTCATACTATACTTCAAAAGAGATATAAATAAAATGCAACCACATATGTTGGACACGATCCTTATATTATGAAGAGGAGCGAGTTTTCTATTGAATAGTAATATTTGCCTGCCACTGAGGCGGTAGATATACTGTAATATCTACATGAAAAAAAATTGCTATAGTAATTTATAGTAAATACTATAGTGATTTTGAACCATACTATAGTAAATTACTTGAATTAATGCCGAGTTCAGACTGCACGATTTTCAAAGTAGTCGTGTCACAGATGTTTTCCCACTGCATGACTATCTGGGGTAGCGTTCTGTCTGTGCTGTGTTTACACTGTAGGGTGGATTCACACTGCATGACATTACAATAGGAGAATCTCTGATAACTTTCTCTCGGTCCACAAACTACGTTTCATAACCAAACGCACGCGAGAAGTGACAACAACGCGAGGTCATGTATGTATATCTTTAATTATTAACTACATAATGATTAAGAAGCCTTTAGTGGGGTAGGAAATGTACTTATTTTGCTCACCTGGCTTTTGAAGGGAATTAGCAATTTCTCTTAAACTTTTTTTCTGTTTTAAACCGGTTGTGGTATTGCTCAGATGACACGTCAAACAGACACAGGTGCTCCTGACAAATTTACACTAGTTTTTCCTTCATTTCTTGGGTCCAAATAGACCGAAAAGAAGCTCTTTTAACTTCTCTCCCATCCTCCCGCTGGCCTGCAGATACCCACACTAGTGGATGCTGCTCTCTCATTGGCTGTAGGTGATCACCGATGTTATTTTCAATCAGAACACCTTTCACACGGCATGATTCGAATCGCCGACAGCTCCAGATATTTAGCATGCCAAATATCTGACGGGTGTCGGCCACTCATCGGCTATTCTCTCAGATCGTGTCTCTGATAGTTCACACTGTGTGATTGTTACTCGCGTGAACGAGCACCGATTTGCCTGTGATTTCAGGCATTTGTCTGCGATTTCTCAAAACCTGTCGGCGAGTCAAAATCAGGGCTAAAATCATGCAGTCTGAACTCGCCATAAACTGTTGTAGTAATTCTATGGTTGCTGGTAATACAACAACTAAAACTATCCAATACTGTTTTCTACACTATATAAATCATAGACCACCACAATACACCACAACTTACACTACAGTAGTTATTACTATTTGATTATTAATTATTTATTATAAATAACTATAGCATATTTTTGACAATAACATTATTAAGGTGTTTACGTGAGCTGCTTTTAGAATGTTCCTTTCAGGATCCCGTTTGACATGTTATAGCACATAGTTCCATTAACATCATAGATATTCACATTAGATGTCGCCTACCCTGTTGTTGTCTATTGGAAGGAATGCGTCAATACAGCCGCCATTTTAGTACAGGGTATCGCTCCTTTGAAATGAATGTGGGACCAAGGTGCAGTGGAGGACTGGCCATCCAGAGCCACAGATATATACACATATACCTATGATCTGGGGTTTTCCCGGTGGTCAGTACGCAAATATTTTTTTAAATTACGAAAACTATCATTTTACATCACTTTTCTACATGGATTGATAAGTGACCGCACGGGCATTGCCGACAAAGAGAGTGTGTTTGTGTGCATGGAAATGTATTATCCTCCCTCCCTGTTAAATTTGATCTAATCCATGTCCTGAAACACACCCCCTCTCCCGCTTTCACTTCTCATACTAACGGAGGGAGCGATTCGTTTGTGAATGAATCTCCGTCATGAACGACTCGTTCACTTACCCGACAATAATAGAAGTGTCTGGCACCGCAGCATCTTGTTGTCATATTTCATTTACATTGTTTGCTTATTTTATTCAACAAAACTAGCATAAGCCTAGAATTTAGTGCGAGTTGGTGCTGCTTTGCCTTATGATGAGTGCAGTACTGTATTAGCTATCATCAATACTTGTTTAGCACAAAAGTTCATAACATACAAAAACGTAAACAACGAAATCTATGAAATGTTCTGCCTTTATGCTTTGTTTTCTCGTTACTACACCCATATACAGCGCTTAAGTCCAGCATCTTCATATTGGCACACTGTCTTGACTAGTGCGGTTGAATGGCATTTGTCCTGGGAGCACTGTACAAATGTGGCGGCGCTATTGACGCATGCTCAGGGTCCGTATGCGATATCTAGTGTATATATCTATGCATTAACATCATCATGTCAGCATTCGATGCTAGTTTCCTCCGACGTTTCACGCAACAGCAGTTCGAGTTCGTCATGGCACCATATGTGATTTTGGGCATTTCGTTTTTAATTTCGCGACAAGTTCAATTGCAGTGGATTCCTCACACTATGCATGCAAACAGATGACGGCGGATACTAGGGCTGGGCGATTTGGCCTAAAATCAAAATCACGATTAATGAACGATTATTTTATTTATTTATTTATTTTATATATCTATAGTTCACTGACACGTTTTGGACAGTATATATGCTCACATATTACAAGTGAGAGATTTCTGAATGAAGGGTGCATTACTTGATTTTAAAATAATTGAAGGAAACACACACTACCTACTATCTATGATTATTTACTGAACATCAACACTGAACAACTGAAATTAAAGCACACATTGCCTAAAATGAACACTTTTCTCTTATAAAAAAGTGAAAATGAATAACTTGCACTTTTGGAAACAACATTTTCAGTGTTTTTCATATTAAAAGTAGAAAGCAAGCAGTATCTCTTCTAAATAAAATAACTCTTGTATATCCTGTAAATAATATTTTAAACAGAGCATTTCTTGCATCTTCTGTAAACAAATATTCTAATGTAAATAATAATTTTAATGTAATGGATAATATGCTGTCTCAATGCATCTCTGGCGCAGCTTCCAATCATCGTCAGTGAAGTGCAAAGTAAGGCTCATGAATGGGTCCATCGTCCTACTTGATCAGAGATCAGATGTGGCTGCAAAGTGTCCGCAGGAGTAGAAATCAGCCGCAGCTCTTTAACAGAGCGTTGACACGTGACATGTAGGAAAAGTAATTGAAAAAATCGTCCTAGAAAAATTTGATCGATTATGACTTCGAAAAGTAATCGAAATCGACATTTAGATGTATCGCCCAGCCCTAGCGGAAACAAATTCTTAAGCAACAGGTCATCGCTGACATTTCATTCACTAACTTTTCATTTATTCAAAGTCAAGGCACTTCATAATGTCTAATTACTTCATTCTAATAATAACATAACTTCACCAAAAATCTGCTCTCTTGCTTGAAGCCATTCTCATTTGTTCGTCATCAAACGCCTGACAACTGCCGTGTGTGTGTGTGTGTGTGCGTCCTGTCGCAAAATGTAGCGAGAAGTACTACAAAACGGTAATAGTTTGATTGCAGTGTTTACATGTCTGTACTGCACTTCAATAATGCCACTAAAACAGGAACATACTCTACACGTCTGAATTTTGTTTCTGCAGTTCGATTGTAACTTTAGTCGGATTAAGGTCATCAAAAATCGCTGTTTACATGGTCGACTCTTAATCAGAGTATTGTCTTAATCGCATTAATATCAAAATAATATTGTCCACCTAAATGTACTCGGTGACGACATGTGCAAACAACCTATTACAGAATAAACTCACCAGTTTTCCAGGTCTCGCCCACGTGCAGACGAATCCCTCCTGACAGGCCGTGACCAGACAGTCCTCCAGGAAGATCAGCACCGTGAGCCGCTCGTGGGAGATTTTCTTGCAGACCAGCGGCTCCAGCAGCGGGATCTCCTCCATGCGTGGACATTGCATGGTTCCCAGCGTCTTACACCCGTCCGATTTAACGCCACGTGAGCCGATTAGCTGATTTAGCTTGTCGCTGCTCTTGTTGCTAATGTAGCTTATGCTATGATTGCGCTTATGCTCCTTTTCCTTTCTCGCTTCGTGCAGAGCTAGCGTTGCGAATTTACTAACTCCAGTCGCAATTAAAGCGCTGTCCACGATACTCTGAGGTTTATGAGCGTTCGGACTGTTTCCAGATGACTGCGGTAAACTATTCGAACGCGGCAATGGAGAATTTGCGCTATTATTCCCATTAGCGCCAAGCGTCGTCGTTTCCGCGTTCGTTACGTTGGTCTGAGTTCTAGTTCTCGTTAGAGGAAACAGAATATCCTCCGTTAAATCCCACAAGCACATCTGCGTGTCTTGACCAACGGAACCAAACCGATAAGTCACGCTCCGGCCATCTGTAGAGTTTCGTTTCGATATTCTAGACTGTGCGCTATTTGCGCGTTCACGATTTCCGTTGAACTGCAGCTGAAAATCTTCATCGCTTCCGCTGAACTCTGCATCGCATTCCTGAACGCTAGTGATGCAGTGGTCGAACGCCACTACGCTAACCCACGATTTATGTCCACGTCCACGAGCGATGACGCAAGAGTCCGAAAACGACCAAACAGTCACTAAATCGTCTTCGCCGCCGGTTACGATGTATCGTCCATCAGGGCTCCAGCACACACACAACAGCCCACCGAAGTAGCTTTTCATGGTCCCATGAAGTTCGGCAGAATCGAAGCAGAAAACGCGCAGGAATCCGTCCTGTCCGGCACACGCTAGAAACTTTCCGTCTGGTGAAAATGCAAATTCGTTGACCGCGCCCTCGCCGACCGTCCAGCGCAGCAGGGGATTGCGGGCGGATTTGCTCTTGCCAGTGTGGACGGCGTAGCTCTCGCCCTGCTTCAGGAGCTGGTAATGCGGTGAAGTGGTTCCGCAGGTGTGCTCCACGTTGTACAGGTATAAACATCCACTGCTGTGCGACACCAGAAACAGATTCTCCGATCCCGGGATCCACTTCAGACACGTCACCGCAGACTTGTCTATGAGTCTCTGATTAAACACACACAAACAAACGAGAGTCACTAAACAAGCTAAATGCACAAAAGTTTAAATGTTAAATAACTTTTTAATATATAACATTTAACATAAAAGCCTGAAACTGAATACTTAATCTTTTATTTATTGCACATTTTGTTACATTAAAGTGAGAAAGAAAGTGAAAAGGTGAAAAATAAAATTAAAAATTAATGCTGTTTTATAAAAAATTATAACGAGATTATAAAATATAGCGTGCTTGTTACATTAAAATGAAAATTACAAAAGATTTTTTAAATGGATGCAACAAACAATAAAATTATTTTAGAAAATATATAACAATAAATAATATAGCATGCTTAACATAAATCTTAAATCTAATCATTAATCTATTATTTATTACAAATTTTATTACATAAAAATTAGACAAAATGTCAAACTATGATATTATTAATAATTCTTATACGATTTCTTTAATTAAAGACAATATAATTTTGCACATTCAACACAAACTTTTAGCCCAAGTATGTATGTATGTATGTATATTTATTTTCAGAAAGTTTTCAGATCACTGATCGTTAACAAGTTAAAATGGTAATCAAATAGATTTAATTCTCTTACTTTTCACATTTTATATATTTAAAATTAGTTAACGTTTTTTTTTTTTTAACAATACAATACATTTTCGCATGTTTAACATAAAAGACTTAAAAAAACTTTTTACCCGCTGGTTTGATCACAGACTGCATGATTAGGGTAAATACTGGTTGTTACATAATATCTTTTTATATTAATGTAATGTATTTTTTATTTCATGCCATGTCAGCAACCAAGGCTATTTTCATGGCAAGAACATTTCAATAATAAGTATACAATTAAAAATCAACAAACAACTGAATACATAAATTAAATAAGATTTTTAGTGTTAATACATGATAAAAATTCTAACATTTTTCCTGGTGTCACTTCGTTAAAAATGTCCTTAAGAGAGTTCATTTCACAAAAAAATCTTCTGGAATCATTAAAAGCAGGACAGTCCAGTAAAATGTGTTTTAGAGTAAGGAGAGTTGTGCAGTACAAACATCGAGTGGGGTCTTCATCTTTAAGCAAAAAGGCATGGGTTTATCTTGTATGTCCAATACGACATCTGATAAAAATCACTTGATCAAATCTAGTCTTAAAATTCTGTTTGAGATTTCAGGTTGGATTTCATACAATTTATTATTTTCCAATGCATCCCACTCCTCTTGCCACTTATTTAAAATGTAAACGTTGATAAAAGGTCTCATCTCTGAAGGAGGAATTTGGCATTTGTTCACCACTTGTTTCAAAGCATCCTTAGCAGCTGCATCAGCTCGCCTTTCTTTCCTGAAAGCCCAACAAGTCCTGGAACCCAGCAAAAAATGATATGATAAAACTGGTTTTGTAGATGGTGAACTTTGGTTAAAATACTATCAATCAAAGGATGATCATTTTTTTGAAGATTCCATCACTTGGAGGCATGATTTGGAGTCTGTAAAAATAATAGATTTCTTTTGCTGGACATTTTCTATATATTCCAATGCTAAAAGTAAAGCACGGGCTTCAGCTGTGAATACTGAATATTCTTTAGGCAGACTAATTCCATAATGTTATTGTCCAGTCACCGTTGCTGCTGCTACGCCATTTTCCACCTTTGAACCATCTGTAAATATTGGTGAGTGTAGAGAATATTATTTTCTAATATCCTCTTTTTATATTAGCATCAAATAGACTTACATTTCTTAGTTAATGCATAATATAACTAGAACCTAAAGTTCGAACTTTGATGTTGGCTTGAGAAAGCCAACGTTATTGCGCTAAGACTGGGAATTGCAGTTGGCAGGAAGCACAGCGGTTGCTAAGCAGTTGCTAAATGGCAACGCTCGTGTACATGTTTGATCAAATGCTAATACTTTGTAGGCATTTCTAGCATATGTTGTTGCATTTAGACAATCATTAATAGCATGTAGCTAATCGTTATTAGCACTTGGCTTATCATTGTTACCATGCATAGTACACAGGAAGTCCCATTTGCTAGCATGAGTCAAACAAACCAATACCCAGGTCCCTACGATGTTCTGATGTAGAAATATTGCTGTTTTTAAATGGTTGCTAGGTTAGCCTGTTTTATTGCTATTGGGGACAATTGACAGCTTAGTGATGATACATCAAAGCCTCTTGCCAATATGAGTGATATAAATCAACCCGATGTCTCTATGACAGCCTCTATGATAGTCAAAAACTGGACTTGGACATTATGTAAAAATGGCTTGCCATATTTTATTAAAAATATAATGCTTAATAAGTGTGAAAGGGATATGGCTTGCCATATCAGTAAAAAAATATGGAGTTTAAGTCAAACTCAAGGCAAAAAGGTTAGTCGGCTTGCCATATTTTGAGAAAAATAATGCTTAAAAATTATTTATTGAAAAACTGTAAGTCTGATAAACCTGAAAAGATCTAATGCAGAACAGCTTTTGGCCAAATGTGGGGCTTGTATAATTTTTTTTATATGCCCGGATTATTAAAATGTAATATTTAAAAAAAAAAAAAAAGATTCAAAAACGATACGTCTGATTGGCAGGAGGAGATATAGCAACAATCTTGAATGCAGAAGGCACATTTTGACCAAATTTGGGCCTTGTAGCATGAACAGCCTAGGAGGAGATACGTTTGGTTTCAAGGACATAATTCATGTACTTTGGGAAAATACTAAATTAAATTGAGCATCTTCACCAACAAAAAACAATCTAATTTGTTTTTAATGTAATTTCTTCAGTCAAATTCCCAAACATTACACATACACTGCAAATGTAATGCAAATGCATTTCTTACTTAGATGTTTTGTCTTGTTTCTAGTCTAAATATCTGAAAATTCTGAAAATTCTGAAAATAATCTGCCACTGGTGTAAGCAAAATAATCTTGTTTTTCATTTTGACAAAGTTATTTCACTTACCCCATTGGTAGATTATTTTGCTTGTTGTAGGGGAAAACTCACTTAAATTTGACTCGTTATTTCTGAAAACAAGACTATATTTTGTTGCTTGTCTAAAAAATGCTTCTTGATTTAAGAGTTTTTAGATATTTGGACTAGGAACAAGACAAAAACTACTGTTGCAGTGCAGTCTAGTTGAATGAAATAATGCAGGTGAAATGATAAACACACACAGGACTCACGTCTTCATTAAAGAGTTTGCTGGTCTCCTTCTTGATGGGGTCGATGAGCTGCACTTGTCCTGCAGAAAAGCCCACTAACAGTGAGACGCTCTCCGCCGTGGCCGTCAGCGCATTAGAGTCATGACATGTGGGAAGAGTTCCTTTATAAATACGCTTGTCTATGGGTTTGCTCAAGTCCGCCGCCTGAACAAAGCAAAAATAAATAATAATGCATGAATCAATTTAAAATCACCTGGCTGAGCAGTAAACGCACAAACAGTTGCAGTCAGAAATATTCACCCTCCTGTGAATTTTGTTTCTTGTTCAAATATTTCCCAAATGATGTTGAACAGATTCAGGAATTTTTCACAGTATTTCCTATAATATTTTTTCTTCTGGAGAAAGTCTTATTTGTTTTATTTCGGCTAGAATAAAAGCTGTTTTTAATTGTCTTTAAGCCATTTTAAGGTCAATATTATTCGCCCCCTTCAGCAATATTAGTTCTGGATTGTCTCCAGAACAAACCACTGTTATACAATGACTTGCCTAATTACCCTAACTTTACCCTAATTAACCTAGTTAAGCCTTTAAATGTCACTTTAAGCTGAATACTAGTGTCTTGAAGAATATCTAGTCTAATATTATGTGCTGTCATCATGGTGAAGAGAAAAGAAATCAGTTATTAGAAATGAGTTATTAAAACTATTATGTTTAGAAATGTGTTGAAAACATCTTCTCTCCGTTAAACAGAAATTGGGGAAAACAAATATTCAGGGGGGCTAATAAATCTGACTTCAACTGTATATATAGCAAAATAAACATTGCTAGAAATTTTGGATTTCACACAAACTAGGGTTGCACGATACTGGAATTCGGTATTAATCGATACTGAAGTTTTAATAACGTCCATTTCCCGCTAACAGCGCTGTTGAGCGCGTTCTTAAACAGCACTGATTTGCCTTTGTGTTCACATGCTCAACAGAAATGACTGTGATTGGTCGTGAAGGTCATCAGTTTACCAAACTCACCGCTGTCTACTGAGTGCAACCACAGATACAGGGACACTGGAGCGATTTAAAGCCGCGATTCATCAGCGAATCGCTCGTATGTCAGCTTATAGACAAACCAGCTGATCGACGTGACTGAAACACTCCAGTGTCCCTGTATCTGTGGTCACACTCAGGAAACATCGGTGAGTTCGGTGAACTGATGACCTTCACGGCCAATCACAGTCATTTCTGTTGAGCATGTGAACCCAACGGCAAATCAGCGCTGTTTAAGAACGTGCTCAACAGCGCTCAAATGCCAGCGGGAAATGGACGTTTTTAAAACTTCAGTATCGATTGGTACCGAATTCCAGTATCGTGACAACCCTCAAACCCACAACAGTACTATTTGAATTTTTTTTTAAAACCTAAAATATTAAGATAAAAAAAAATCGAAAGACATGTATTACATATTAAAAGGTGCAAAAAAGTGAAAAAGTTGACCACCATTAATACTTTACGCATAACTCGAATTCTGAGCAATAACATCTGCACTGTGAACGTAAACCTAAAGGTCAACATAATGCACTTCATTAAAAAAAAAAAAAAAAATCATAACCAAAACAACAACTGCAAACTACACTGAAGTATTAAATACAGGATTGAACCCAAGTAAAGCTAAAGTCAGAATTACACTGAACTACACAATAACGCAATTGAGGTAAAGCATTGAGGTTTTATATTCACACATTAAGACTTTCTCCTTAATAACATAATTTCAGAAAAGTATTATTTGCAAATTTTAAACAGTGAAATTATATTAGCAGCCAACGACTACCAAAGTACAGCATTGTTCACAGTGAATTAAATAGTGTTAATGTTGTTAATGTCATACTTGCATGCCATTTCAGACCGAATATTCAAAATAGAGGTGATAAACAATATAGGGAG
>CAIGQV010000843.1:452050-478446 GCA_903798115.1 Danio jaintianensis | reverse complement strand
ATTATTCAATGAAATATACATGCTCTTTGGAGGCAGGATTTCTTAATACATATTTCTAAATTCATTCATTCCAAGTCATTCAAAAATGTAGTAATAAATCATAAATAAAAGGCCGTCTTACATGGCTTCACATTAAAAACAACAAGGATTAAATATATTATTTTACTGCAATGCTAAAAGAATGCAACACACCTACTATATTAAAGAGCAAAGTAATAAACATTAGTCATATTTAACATTTATAAATGTGTTTATAGACCATTTTGAGGGATGTAAACAAAAACAATGGTCCCAATGTATTTCCTGTTTTACATTTTTAATTTCTGTAGCTTCTGAGAATCCAAAAAGAGCCACATATTGATGAATAATCTTATGAGAGCCGTTTTAACATTATGATTGAATTGCCTCTTGTTACAGTTATAAAATAGTTTGATAACAAGCAGGAAATGTTCATGGGCCGATGAAATGGTCTATATATGATCGCATAATGTTCGTTAGAAAGGAAAAACACATTTTCTTCATACACTTTTGTGTATAATTTTAAGTCCAAGTTACTGTCTCATATTATTACTCTTGTATTTGACTCATTATAATACTATAATATGGTAAATTATATTATAATATCGTATTTTTTATTGAAATGCATTAATTTATTTTGTATTTTTTTACTGTTTTTTACAACACAGTGGTTAAATTTGGTTCTGATTTACTTGTGTTAAGTAAATAGTTAGGGTGGCGCAGTGGGTAGCGCTGTCGCCTCACAGCAAGAAGGTCGCTGGTTCGAGCCTCGGCAGGGTCAGTTGGCATTTCTGTGTGGAGTTTGCATGTTCTCCCCGTGTTGGCGTGGGTTTCCTCCGGGTGCTCCGGTTTCCCCCACAGTCCAAACACATGCGCTATAGGGGAACTGGATAAACTGAAATTGGCCGTAGTGTATGAGTGTGTGTGTGTGTGTGTGAGTGTGAATGAGTATGTATGGATGTTTCCCAGTGATGGGTTGAAGCTGGAAGGGCATCGGCTGTGTAAAACATATGCTGGAATAATTGGCGGTTCATTCCGCTGTGGCGACCCCAGATTAATAAAGGGACTAAGCCGAAAAGAAAATGAATGAATGAATGAAGTAAATAATCAAAATTAATTGAATGAATAACATTTATTTACATTATTATTATTAAAATATTACTCGCACTCAGAGAAAAAGAACTGGATGTTGGTTAAAATGTTGTTTTTTGTGATCTCTGATTTGTAATATTTATTTATAAAACTGTAGTCAAGAATAAAAAAAATGATTTAAATATATTTAATGTTTTCTCCTGTAGGCATTGATGACGATGACTCTGCGGTCGAGGAAATTTCTCAACCCGCTGAAGAAGATATGCCCGTTCTGGAGGGCGACGACGACACTTCGAGAATGGAGGAAGTCGACTAAAGAGTTTTAGTGTACAAATAAAATCCATAATGTAATGTAATTTATTGTTTTTGTATAAAACAATTCAGACATCCCACGGTGAATATGAGCTGCTTTAAAGTCCTTTTGTGTCTGCTCGAGCATTTTATAATTCAATCTTTCTTTTTGTAAACCTAAGCTGAACGTTTTTAATAAATGACTCCTTATAAATATAGGATCTGAAGTCAGTTTTTATTTCGTCACAATTTGTTTCTATTATTATACTATGTGTTAAGAAATATTAATATCTCTTAAAGGGACAGGTCACCCAATAATGGAAATTACCTCACAATATACTTTTAAAACTTATATATGAGTCTCTTTCTTCTGTTAAACACAAATATAAGATATTCTGAAGATTGTTGACAAAAAGCAGCCATTGATATCTATAGTAGGAACGAAAAATAGGTTAACAATACATCCATGCGTCAATTATAGCATGATTTTCATGACACTGTACACACAATAATTACTGTGAGGGGTAAGTTTAAGGTTGTAGAAGGTGTAGACGTTAATGAAACACAGTTTAATGGAGTAATTTAATAAGTAAAATTAAAATAATTTAAGTTGTAGCTGTAACACTTCTAGCAACAACCCAAAAAATACTGTTGAAGTCTGTTTTTTCCAACATTGTTCAGTATATCTTTATGCTCAACGGATAAAGGTTTGGAGGGTGAGTATATAATGACAGAATTAAAATATTTGGGTTGAACTATTACTTTAATTATATTAAAAACGACCTCAACTTTCTTCAGAATATTATAGCGATCTAGAAAATTCATCTCCCTCAGTCTTGGCCCCGCCCCTTCAGCCGTTGATTGACAGCCACGCTCCTCCCCCTTCGCCTAAGCTTCGAGAGGTTTCTGGAGCTCCGGCGGCTTCTCGAACAATCTCAGCCCGCGTATATAAGCTCGCCGGCGGACGCAAGAGCGTCTGGAACCCCGCTGACGGTGGAGGAGAGGAAATACAGCGAATTATTAATAAGCAAACTCTCTGAATAAACCACTCGAGGTAAGAAGCGATAATAAACAGCACAGCATCCTAATACACCGACGTAATATTGACGTTTAATCGCATTTAATTCATTTGTGACTATACGTTTTTCATTCATAATTCATATTTACATCACGAATTATCATTTGTATCTCAGCAAATGTGAATAATATGCAAGTTTAGAGGTTTTGTTCCACTTTTGAGTCGCTGTTAATGTATTTAAAGTGGGTTAACTTAATAGTGAGATGACAGCGACTTGAATTAAGTCCTCAAGACCATCTGGAGTCGATCAGTTTTACCTCAGAGAGGATTTACGTCAGATTAAACGAGGCTATTAAAAGATTTACGATCAATAAACGTGTCGTGCAAGCATTTGAGCAAGTAGATTTAACGGTATGTTGTTATTACAAGTGCATGTTTATTTACATGTGCTAATTTTGAGCACGCACGCTAATAATATAGCAAACATTTGTAAGTTTAATAGGTATGAATTAACGGGTATTCATTGTCATTACAGTGTGTCAGCAGCATATTAGTGTTTTATTTACAGTTAAGTGATGTGATGCGCTCAATGTTAATGAACGGAGAGTTTAGTAGCTTCTAGAAGCTGGTAATGCGCGCTCTCGATGGCAGGGGGCGCGCACACGGAGACGCGCGCCGAAAACAAGTGAACAGACTGTTCTGAACAGAATCCACATGTTTTATATAATTAATATTACTCTATTCTACTCGAATTAAGTCTGGTTGTGAGGCATCATGTGCTTCAGTGTATCGTAAACTGCTTAGTATTTACGTGTTATTTCATATTATCTCATTTAGTTTCTTTTATCTTCATTTATTAATTCAATATTAAATGATTTATGTTCCTTAAGAAAATATTGTCAATTATTGTAACGACAAAGATGATTGAAATTGCCTTTCTCCAAAGTCCAAATGTGCAAAATAAATTGAACACACAACATATAACAAAATAGTGCACACAGACCAACAATAAACAAGTAAACCACAACATACAGACAGAGACAGTGTCATATACATTATACAGAATTTTTATTTAATATTTTACAGACATTGAGTTTAAATTATGTTTTAATACTACAATTTAAGGCTGTGCGATATTGATCCATTATTCATTCATTCATTTTTTTTCCGGCTTAGTCCCTTTATTAATCTGGGGTCGCCACAGCGGGATGAACCGCCAACTTATCCAGCATATGTTTTACGCAGCGGATGCCCTTCCAGCCACAACCCATCTCTGGGAAACATCCATACACAACCATACACTACGGACAATTTTAGTTTACCCAATTCACCTAAACCGCATGTCTTTGGACTTGTGGGGGAAACCGGAGCACCCGGAGGAAACCCACGCGAACACAGGGAGAACATGCAAACTCCACACAGAAATGCCAACTGACCCAGCCGAGGCTCGAACCAGCGACCTTCTTGCTGTGAGGCGATCGTGCTACCCACTGTGCCACCGTGTCGCCCCATTGATTCATTATGAGATTTTAATTGTTATTATTATTATAACCAACATATGTGTCATATACAACTACAACTTCTGAAAGTGAGCGGCCATGTTTTAGTGACATTTTAACAATGTAAACAAACAATAAATAAATTATATCATAGTTATTTACGAAAGAACAAGATCTCGGAAATGAGTTTCCTTCGCAGGGTGGCAGGGCGCACCCTTATAGATAGGGTGAGGAGCTCTGTCACCCAGGAGGAGCTCGGAGTAGAGCCGCTGCTCCTCCACATCGAGAGAAGTCAGCTGAGGTGGCTCGGGCATCTGTTTCGGATGCCTCCTGGACGCTTATCTAGGGAGGTGTTCCAGGCATGTCCCACGGGGAGGAGGCCACGGGGAAGACCCAGGACATGCTGGAGGGACTATGTCTCTCGGCTGGCCTGGGAACGCCTCGGGATCCCCCCGGAGGAGCTGGAGGAAGTGTCTGGGGAGAGGGAAGTCTGGAGTTCTCTCCTGAGTCAAGTCAAGTTTATTTATATAGCGCTTTTCACAATGTAGATTGTGTCAAAGCAGCTTAACATAGTTCTAGTAAAGTCCAGATTTCAGAGTTGAAGTTCAGTGTAGTTTAGTTCAGTGTGGTTTAAATTTCACTGCTGAAAGTTCAAATACTGTAGAGCAAATCCACCGATGCGCAGCTCCACAAGTCCCGATCCGAGCAAGCCAGCGGCGTCAGTGGAGGAAAAAACTTCACCAATTGACGAAGTGAAGGGAAAAAAAACCTCGAGAGAAACTAGGCTCTGTTAGGCACGACCATTATTCATCTGGCCAAACTTCCTGTTCAGAGCTGCAGTCTAGGCGCTGGAGGCTGAAGAAGCTGGACGTCCATCGTGGAGAAGCTGCAGGTGTGTGTAGGTCACCGGCAGGCGGTCAGGTTGGCCCGCAGGATCAATGCGGGGACTCGTTTATCACAGTGGTCATTCAGGAATCAGTCTCATGCACTCCATTTCTCCATGACGACCACAGCATCAGCTCGGGATACGACCTGGTCCAGGATTATGGATACCTTGGGATCATCTCTTCACAGGTCTTGGATCGCATCAATGGCGCTGCATAGTCTCTAGGGACCTTGGAATGAGTATCCCCAGGTGGAAATAGAGAATAAAGAAAATAATTAGCGTAGCTGCTGTTCATAGTGTATTTAAACGAGATGCAAAAATATAGTGTTATAGATGAAAATAGCAGTCCTGAGACTGCTGCCCCCACTACCCGGCCACGGAAAAGCGGATGAAACTGAATGAGTGAATATCATAGTTTTATCAGCCTGAAAACATCAAGAACAATTGGGAAAACAAAGATTTATTGCAATATTCATATTCACTATATATTATTAATTTTGATTTAGTGCAAAGCTATATTCCCAGTACTGGGTTTCGGCTGGAAGGGCATCCGCTGCATAAAACATATGGCGGAATAGTTGCCGGTTCATTCCACTGTGGTGACCTCTGAAATATGGCTAAAGCCTAGTTCACACTACATGACTTTAAACATCGGCAGATGGCTGTGCCGTTCACACTACATGACTTGATTTTGTGTCTTTAAATCGTTGTGGTGTTCACACTACGCGACACTACGTAAGTGATCCACAAGAGGGGGGTCACACACTACATGATCTGACAACAACTCGTTCCCCAACAGCTCAGCCAAGCTACCAAACCACAGCCAATGAAATGTTGAGGGAGGAGCCGGCAGAAAAAGCTGAACACTATTGGCTGCTTGTGTGCTGATGACATCACTGACAGCGTTTCAAGCTTTCAAGGGAGCGTTTAAAAACATCAGCTGATGCATCAGCGGATCAATCGCTCGTCTGCAAGGTTCAAGATGTGGCTTTAACACTAGAACTACCGAGGCAGTCAGAGAGTTTTTAATTTTTGTAATTTAATAACTCTTTGAAATAAAACTGACATATCTATAATACCCTGACGTTTCCTAAATATCTGTGTACTTCTTTCCAACATTGTCATTTTTTTAAATTACAGAACAGAAAAGAACTGAGTATTTCCACCTTTAGTTACCACATAGGTCAAAATGACTGCATGCCTGTCTGCTTCTTTAATTATGCGTGCCTTTTTTGCCTAGAAACTTCCTGCTAACATAAACATAACTTTCCGATAGCAAAAACATAAATTTACTTCAGATATATCTTTCAAAACAGCATATTCTGTGCCGCGAAATAGCTCTGAAAGTGAAAATGAAAGCGAGGCCCAGACCTTTGTGGATGTTCTACTGTCTTAACTACATATTTATTATAGGTTGTATTACCAAAAAGATAATATTTGTAGGGTAATGGTGTCATAAAATATGATGACAGACATTCAAAGCTTAATTTTAATATTTTAAGCTTTGAATGTAAATATGCCGTGACAATATGATGTCTTATATGAGAACGGTCAGAATGAATGCTATGGTAGTACTAATAGCAAAGACTATAGAATACACTTAAAGGGACTTTGCTAATAGTTATAGAGTTCTAGTTCCACTGTTAATATAGCCTACACTCATGTCCGTGTTAACGCAGAATGAAGCAAGTGCATCGATGCCCATTCTGACCAATCACAGACGTTTCTGTTGAGCTCCTGAGCACAATGGCCATTCAGCTCATGCTGATATCCTCTCATTGGCTGCAGCTCGTCACTACATCTGACCACACGTGGGGTCGAGTCGGCCGACTGCTCTGCTCTGGCGAGCTCGTTAACTTCCAAATCGGGCTTAAAATCCTGTAGTGTGAACTAGGCTTAAGCCGAAGGAAAATGAATGAATGAATGAATGCACAGCCATAGTATAATTGTATTATCAATGTTTTTTTGGTGCAATTGACTTCCATTTGTATAACTACAATTTTACTATAAATACCATGGTTAGATTTGGAAAACTGTGAAATGCATATTAGTTAGTGGTGACCACTATTTATCAGCTTTTTATATTGTTTCTATTAGAAACTGCACAATATATGGTTTCAGCATGGATATCGCAACGTGCTGGATCGCTGGATCTGTGATGTTGAATCAGGATTATAGTTAACTAGGAGCCACAGTTAAAACACACATGACTTTGGAGTAATTGCAAAGTTTAAACGGAATGTTACTAAATATTTGTGGGTTTTTAAGGCCTGTGAAGCATTTCAAGCCCGTTTAAGGCATTCATGCATGATACATTTACATTTTTGTAATTTTAAGAATCATTCATTGTATTTATGTACAGTATATTTTGGGTGAACTATCTCTTTTAAGTAGTGAAGTGAAGTGTAGTGTAGTGTGGCCAAGTATGGTGTCCCATACTTGGAATTTGTGCTCTGCATTTAACCCATCCAAGTGCACACACACAGTTAGTGAACACACACATACCGTGAACACACACCCGGAGCAGTGGGCAGCCATGCTGCGGCGCCCGGGGAGCAGTTGGGGGGAACGGTGCCTTGCTCAAGGGACTCACCTCAGTCGTGGTATTGAGGGTGGTGGAGAGTGCTGGTCATTCACTCCCCCCACCCCCAATTCCCGCTGGTACCGAGTATCGAACCAGCAACCTTCGGATCACGAGTCCAACACTCTAACCACCAGGCCACGACTGCCCCCACGACTGTATATATATACACAATGACAATTATAGTGTCATTTTAACGTTTAATTATATGTTTGTGTACTTGAATGTTTTTTTTAAGACTTCCTGAAAACCATAAAGCATTTATTTCATTTCTAACTTTGCTCTACTCTATTTATTTATCACAATGCTTGTGATTGGTTTACATTTGACATTTTATGCAGATGTGCTCCACTATAAAACCATCCCAATCAATCAAAAATTATGAATTCTTTGAAAAATAGAGGGTGGCTCAGTGGTTAGCACTGTGGCCTCACAGCAAGAAGGTCGCTCGTTTGAGTCCCAGCTGAGTCAGTTGGCGTTTCTGTGTGGAGTTTGCATGTTCTCCCCGTGTTGGCGTGGGTTTCCTCCGGGTGCTCCGGTTTCCCCCACAGTCCAAACACATGCGCTATAGGGGAATTGATGAACTAAATTGTCCGTAGTGTATGTGTGTGTGTGAGTGAGAGAATGAGTGTGTATGGGTGTTTCCCAGTACTGGGTTGCAGCTGGAAGGGCATCCACTGCTTAAAACTTATGCCGGAATAGTTGTTGGTTCATTCCTCTGTGGCAACCCCTGATAAATAAGGGACTAAGCCGAAGGAAAATGAATGAATGAAAAATAGATCTATTCAACTCATCTTTTAAAATTATACTGAATATCGCAGTATCCAGTAATAAAATATCACAATGTCCATTTTTTCCAGTATCTTGCAGCCCTAGTTTCTATTCTAATTTGCAGGTTAAGTGCAATTAAAGTATAAATGTTGAACTATGATTAATAAATTATGTATTGTTCATTATTAGTTCATGTTAGTAAACACATAAACTAATGAAACCTTTTTGTAAAGTGTGACCCTTTTTTAATATAATATCTATATTTCCATTTATTTTAGATGCCTGAGGCTCACGAGCAGCACATGATGGAGGATGAGGAGGTGGAGACGTTTGCATTTCAGGCTGAGATCGCTCAGCTCATGTCTCTGATCATCAACACCTTCTACTCCAACAAGGAGATCTTCCTCCGTGAGCTCATCTCCAACTCCTCTGATGTGCGTTTATTAGGCTACAAAATAGTTACAGATATGTAAAGTTTTCAGTTTGTAAAGGCCTATTCACACCAAGCACCATGACGATAAATATAATGATAGAGATATATAGTTGAAGTCAGAATTATTATCCCTCCTGTGAATTTTTATTTCTTTTTTAAAAATGATGTTGAACAGATTCAGGAATTTTTCACAGTATTTCCTGTAATATTTTTTCTTCTGGAGAAAGTCTTATTTGTTTTATTTCGGCTAGAATAAAAGCAGTTCTTAATTGTTTTAAACCCATTTTAAGGTCAATATTATTCGCCCCCTTCAGCAATATTAGTTTTGGATTGTCTCCAGAACAAACCACTGTTATACAATGACTTGCCTAATTACCCTAACTTTACCCTAATTAACCTAGTTAAGCCTTTAAATGTCACTTTAAGCTGAATACTAGTGTCTTGAAGAATATCTAGTCAAATATTATGTACTGTCATCATGGCAAAGAGAAAAGAAATCAGTTATTAGAAATGAGTTATTAAAACTATTATGTTCAGAAATGTGTTGGCAAAATTTTCTCTGTTAAATCGAAATTAATTTGAAAATATAAAATAATTAAAAATGTAACAGTAGGGCTAATAATTCTTACATCAATTGTAGATGTACAAATGGTTGACAGTGTTAAAGAATAGCAGAGTTCACAGCACAACTTCATTGTTAAAGATAAATATAGTCATACTGTATATTACATCGTAAATATTGACATCGTCACTTCCAGAAGGATTTTTCCCAGCTGATGAACGATAAAACACTGACAGCCAATCAGAATCCAGTGAAAATTAAATATTTGTAACCTTCACATTAGGGCTGCACAATATATCATTTCAGCATCGATATCGCAATGTGATCATTCGCAATAGTCACATTACAGGATATGCAATGTTGAGTTTGTATTATAATTTATCATTTGTATGCGTTTTTTAATGCATGTAATTGTATAATGACTTTAAAAGCATCCAGGTATAAGAAATTGTACCATTTGTGACCTTAACTACGATTAATTTTATTGAATTATTTTCATCATTCAGTTACTGTACCTGAATACTGTTAGACTTGGGACATGATAAAACACTTTATTTCAATTGTGTCTTTTTCTTGATTATATTTATAGATTGCTATGCATGATATAAATGATATAAATACTCACAACACATGCAAATACAGAAACGCACTGCAAATAGTACAGACCACAATGAAAATGTGTCGGGGGACTTTTATAGATTGTTTATAGATTGTTTATTAGATTTTATGGAGATGCACTCCCACTGCACAATCATCCCAATCGATCTAACATTATAAATTCTTTCCAAATAGAGATGTTAAGTCATCTGGTGAAATTGTATTTATATCGCAGTATATATAGCAATATACATAAATATCGCAATGTTAGATTTTTCCACTTCATATACACACTCTATGGACTTCAGAGACTTATTTAACTTCGTAAAAAGGGGCATAATAGGTCCCTTTAAGTAGCGATATGTAAATATTCATTCATTCATTTTCCTTTGGCTTAGTCCCTTTATTTATCAGGGGTCGCCACAGCGGAATGAACCGCCAACTTATTCAGCATATGTTTTAAGCAGCGGATGCCCTTCCAGCTGCAACCCAGTACTGGGAAACACCCATACACACTCATTCACACACACTCATACACTACGGCCAATTTAGTTCATCAATTCCCCTATAGCGCATGTGTTTGGACTGTGGGGGAAACCGGAGCACCCGGAGGAAACCCACGCCAACACGGGCAGAACATGCAAACTCCACACAGAAATGTCAACTGGCCCAGCCGGGATTCGAACCAGCGACCTTCTTGCTGTGAGGCCACAGTGCTAACCACTGAGCCACCGTGCTGCCCTGATATGTAAACAATTTGTGATAAAAAAATATTCAATTGGTATCAGTTTATTTACAGCATTGTTTTGAATGAACTCTCTTTTAATTTTCTATCAGGCTTTGGACAAAATCCGCTATGAAAGTCTCACAGACCCAAGCAAGCTGGACTCAGGAAAAGACCTTAAAATCGAAATCATTCCCAATAAAGAAGAGCGCACGCTGACCATCATCGACACCGGCATCGGCATGACCAAAGCTGACCTGATTAACAATCTTGGCACCATCGCCAAATCCGGCACAAAGGCCTTCATGGAGGCTCTGCAGGCTGGAGCGGACATTTCTATGATCGGTCAGTTCGGTGTGGGCTTTTATTCTGCTTATCTGGTGGCCGAGAAAGTGATGGTCATCACCAAACACCTCGATGATGAGCAGTACGCCTGGGAATCGTCTGCGGGCGGATCGTTCACTGTCAAGGTGGACAACTGTAAGTAACACGCATTTTTAATGACTTGCACAGATGTTTTGCATAATGATTATCATAACGATTTTTTTTTTGTTTGTTCTAAAATATGTAATTGGATTTTTTTTTGTCCAGCGTTATAAATTGTTTTGTGTTCAACAGAAGAATCTCAGCAACACTTTACTTGAAGGGGTGTTCATAAGACTGTCATGAAACCTTTATAATCATGTCATGAATGTGAATGAGTTTTTATGCATGCTTATGTTAACTGTTATATAGGGCCCTATCATACACCCGGCGCAATGAGGCGCAAGACGTGTTTGCCGCGACGTGTTGCTATTTTCAGACCAGCGCAACCTTAATTTTCCCGTTTTGCACCACGTTGTTTAAATAACAAATCCATTTGCGCCACTTTGTTGGCCTCATAGGTGTTTCGGTCTAGAAAAGAGGTGTGTTAAGGCGCATTGTTGGCGTGTTGCTATTTTGAGGAACTGAAATAGACTGTGCAATAGACCAGCTGAAAGCTGCTCTAAAGTCCAGCGCAGAGCATGTTAGTTGTGCGCCTCGCTTACACATTGCTGAATACACACAGGATGTACAGCAATAAAGAAATATCTTTACAGATGAAGAAGAATTAAAGGAATAAAATATTACAAAAATTTTCTACCTAAATATAAAACCCACTGCCTCCATGCCTTCACCTCGGGGGCTTTTTCAGTTTATTCATGACAATCTGCATCTGTATAATGTTATTATTATTATCAGTATTATTTATTATATGTATATTTATATTTGTTTTATTAAAAGCAACCTTAGATTTGTCCACCTGTCAGGTTTTGGATCATATGGGGCAGAAGAACAGGACGTGTGTTTGGATATAACTCAGTTTTTTGACCCCACTCCATTATTAATGTTAGTTTAATGTTAAATTATTAATATTCCTTTGCTGGAAATTAGAGCTGAATTTAGAAATAGTTTTGAAACAAATCTTTGCGCTTAACAAACGAAATTAAATATGTCGGCTAATGGATGTCTTAAGCGGAGTGCGTACAACACCGTATCCTTATCCACGAAAGAGAGAAAGAGAAAGTAAAGAGGTCGAATGGAGGAGGCTGGTTCTTTATCCTCGCGCTGCAGATGGTCTGTTTAAAGGGCACCTATGATGAAAATCATCTTTTTTTAAGCTGTTTGGACAGAACTGTGTGTAGTATAGTGTGTCCACAGTCATATTGGGGTGATATAAAGATAATAAAATAGCATCCAAATCCCTCCCATTTTGAGGCCGACCGCAACGTGACGTAGGAGTGCGGTTTCCCCACCCACCAAATTGATTGACAGCTGCGTATTAACATGCCTCCGTAGTAACGCGTATAATGATATCAACAAGACAGGACGTGGGCAAAGCAACCGGGAATAAAAGATTTGTTCAGTTCACTAGGATCATCAATCATCATCAAATGTGATCAAGAGTGAGTTTTACAAGTTTAACACGTTCAACCCTGTTAGACCGGGCGCAGAGCGTATTTATCCATCCTTAAAATAGCAAAAGTGGATTCGGACGCGCCCTTAATGCTTTTGCGCCATGAGCTTTAGACTTTGCGCCTAGATCGTTAAAATAGAGCCCCTAGTATCATTCGCTCAGTTATGACATATTAAATGCAAAGATGACATTGTTTGTTATGAAAACGACATAAGCGTCACAACCTGTTTTTGTCTTCGTCATGACAACTTGAGGTTACCAAGACTACAGAACCTGTCATAAATCTGTCATAAACATGATTGTCATGAAGCCATTATAAATACCTCATGAATATTTATCAAAATGATTTTAATATGTATTTTTGACCTCAACTACAGTGGAACAAACTGAATTTGTCATAAAAATGTCATTAAATGTTAACAATGCTGTTAAAAATTATTTGACAGAGTAATGACACTTGATGAGACATTTTAATGATAAATACAGTTTGTTCCCCTGAAAACGAGATCAGAAAAATGATCATGACACAATTATAATGCCCTCATAACAATCATGTTTATGACAGGTTTTGTAATGTTAATTGTAATAATTTTGAGGAAATTTATAATATTATTTCAAAGGTCATGAGGGCACATAAATCTTTACAAAATAATGACGTGCACAGATGAATCATTTTTAATAATAACCACATAATAAAATTTTGTATGTAATATGTTGATTTCATGATGCTTTTTTATTTTCTCCAGCTGAGCCAGTCTGCCGTGGCACTAAAGTGATTCTTCATCTGAAGGAGGATCAGATTGAGTACATCGAAGAGCGGCGGATCAAAGAGATCGTCAAGAAACACTCGCAGTTCATTGGATACCCCATCACACTCTTCGTAAGGGTTTTTAGCATGCATCTGTTTCTTAAAGGGACAGTTCACCCAAAAATTGAAATTCTGTCATCATTTACTCACTTCTTCTAAACCTGTTTGAGTTTTTGTTCAACACAAAGGAAGATTTACTGATGAATGCTGAAAAAACAGCCATAGATTCAATAGTATTTTATTAATCCTACTAAAGAAATCAATGGCTGCTTTTTTTTCCAACATTCTACTGAATATCTTGTTTTGTGTTCAACAGAATATAGAAACTCAAAGTTTTGAGCCACTTGAATGTGAGTAAATGATGAGGAAATTTCATTTTTGCGTGATCTGTTCTTTTAATTAAAGGTATAAATCATGAAACACATTATCAATATTTCCATCCACCTATTTTTAGCTGCATTTTGGAATATCACATAAAAATGTTTAATGGAAACACCAAGATGTGCATAAATTGTGAAAATGCATCTAAGTTTTTTTTTTAATGAGTAGGATTAACTTTTTTTCTGAAAAAGAAAAACGGCACAAACTCTGATGTAAACAGATTTAGTGAGTAAACCCTGCACATGCGCTTCTGTCTGCGTGATGTGATGTAGTTTTTGACAGATGATTTGACAGATATAAATGTGTGTGTTCAGGGACTATGCATTAATGTTGGTTTGCAGCATTCCATTGTTGCAGATCTGAAATGTTGTTCTGCTGATTGTTGCAGGCCTCAGCCGTCCGTCATCACAGTGCTTCAGTATTATTCTTCTTCTATTATTATTCCCTCCAGAACTGTCTTGAGCATCTATCTGTGCTCCCATCTCACATCTCCAGAAGACACCGCATTCACCGCGTTCATTGCGTTTATCTTCGTCTTCTGAGGCGTAGCTCATTTATTAGAGGAGAACAATGTTGTTCACACAATGAACAATGTTTTTGAAGTGTTTCAGTCAGGTTTCAGGCCTCATCACAGTACAGAAACCGCATTAGTGAAAATAACCAACGATTTACTCTAAGCTGCTGACCAAAGGTGCATCTCGTTATTAGTTTTACTTGATCTCAGTGCTGCATTTGACACCATCGACCACAATATCCTCATAGATCGCTTAAATTCTACAGGTGTCCGGGGACAGGCTCTACAATGGTTTAAGTCATACTTAACTGACCGTTACCAGTTTGTGAATATAAATGGACAGCTTTCTCAGGTCAGGCCAGTACAGTATGGGGTGCCTCAAGGATCAGTTTTAGGCCCTTTGCTGTTTACAATATACATGCTACCCCTGGGAGACATTATAAGAAGACACGGGATCAGCTTTCACTGCTATGCAGATGATACTCAATTATATATTTCAACAAAACCTGATGAGACGTCTGAACTGTCTAAGCTAACTGAATGTATTAAAGATGTTAAAGACTGGATGACCAACAATTTCCTTCTCTTAAATTCAGACAAAACAGAATTATTACTTATTGGGCCTAAATCCTGTACGCAGCAGATCTCACAACTCCACCTGCAATTAGAGGGACACAAAGTTAGCTTTAGCTCTACTGTAAAAGATCTGGGTGTTATACTAGACAGCAATTACCTTTGAAAATCATATCTCCCATGTCACAAAAACAGCCTTCTTTCATCTGAGAAATATCGCTAAGTTACGAAGTATGCTATCCATCTCAGATGCAGAAAAGCTAGTTCACGCTTTCATGACTTCTAGGCTGGATTACTGTAATGCTCTGTTCGCTGGTTGCCCAGCATCCTCTATTAATAAACTTCAGCTAGTACAAAATGCAGCTGCCAGAGTTCTTACCAGGTCTAGAAAATATGATCATATCACCCCAATTTTATCTTCCTTACACTGGCTGCCTGTTAAGTTCCGTATTAATTATAAAATATTGCTTCTTACCTATAAAGCTTTAAATAATTTAGCACCTGTTTATCTAACCAACCTTCTGTCTCGCTACAATCCAACCCGCTCTTTAAGATCTCAAAACTCAGGGTTGCTGGTAGTACCTAGAATAGCAAAGTCCACTAAAGGAGGTCGGGCCTTTTCATTTATGGCTCCCAAACTCTGGAATAGCCTTCCTGATAATGTCCGAGGCTCAGACACACTCTCTCTGTTCAATACTAGATTAAAGACCTATCTTTTTAGTAAAGCATACACTCAATGCATCGCATAATGGTATGATGCATGAATGTGCTCCACGCAGGTTTTTGCATCTCGTTTATATACACTATGAACAGCAGCTACGCTAATTATTCTCTTTATTCTCTATTTCCACCTGGGGATACTCATCCCGAGGCCCCCAGAGACTATGCAGTGCCACTAATGCAATCCAAGACCTGTGAAGAGATGACCCCAAGGTTTCCATAATCCCAGACCGGGCCGTATCCTGAGGAGCTGCTGTGGTGGTCATGGAGGAGTGGAGAGAAAAGGACTGATTCCTGTGAGACCCCAGTGAAAGACGAGTCTTCTCTGACGTCCAGCGTTCACCAGCCTCCGGCGCCTAGACTGCAGCTCTGCACAAGACGTTTGGCCATAGGAGAAATGGTCGTGCCCAACCGAGCCTGGTTTCTCTCGAGGTTTTTTTTTCCTTCACTTTCGCAAATTGGTGAAGTTCGTTCCTCGCCGCTGTCGCCACTGGCTTGCATGGTTCGGGACCTGTAGAGCTGCGCAACGATGGATTTGCTCTTCAGTGTTTGGACTCTCAGCAGTGAAAATTAAACCACACTGAACTAAACTGAACTTAAACTCTAAAAACTGAACGGACACCATTCCAATTCACTATAATCTTCTATGTGAAGCTGCTTTGACACAATCTACATTGTAAAAGCGCTATAGAAATAAAGATGAATTGAATTGAATTGAATTGAACAAACACCACAGTGGCGAATCCCAACAGTGCATCAAACTACACTTCTCTCAGCAATATCTGTGCACGTTTAGCAGGAAGTGAGGATTTTATTCTCTTTTGTTTCTCATTGACTGGAAACGCTGATTTATTCGCAAAACTTTTATGTGATATTCCACTTTGTGCATAAATCTGTAGATGGAAACACAGCTGCCAGCCCAAAAAAGTTTTTCAATACAAGTCGATGCACACAATAATGATTTAAGATGTTTATTTATTGACCAAATCATCTGGTTTCAGGTGGAGAAGGAGCGCGATAAGGAGGTGAGTGATGATGAGGCGGAAGAGGAGAAAGAGAAGGAGAAAGAAGAAGAAGAGGGTGAGAAAGACGAAGACAAGCCTGAGATTGAAGATGTAGGCTCAGATGAGGAAGACCACGATCATGATGATAAGTGCTGTGACAAGAAGAAGAAAAAGAAGAAGATCAAGGAGAAATACATTGATCAGGAGGAGCTGAACAAAACCAAACCTCTGTGGACCCGCAACCCTGATGACATCACTAATGAAGAGTATGGAGAGTTTTACAAAAGCTTGACCAACGACTGGGAGGATCATCTGGCTGTTAAGGTGACTTAAGCTCCCATTAAGTGCTTTAAAATGTGCATTTTTTTTTGGATGTTTGACGTAATCTCAAATGAAATATGAAGAGAGGGCGGGTTATATAGTAGCCCCTCCCCTTTAAAAAAAAACAACCAATAGCGTTTAGTTTTCTCAGAGCTCTGCCACTTAAGGCTGATTTATACTTATGCGTCAAGCTCACGCGCAGCCTGCACGTGGACGCATAGCCCTTGCCGACGCTGATGCGCACCTTTTTAAAAAAATTTAACTACACGTTGCAACGATGCATAGCATAAGCTCTTTGATTGGTCGGCTTGGTAGCGCTGACGATTGTGGGCGGGACCGAGAGCCGCACTAACCCGTCGGAGCGAGTGTTTACAAGTGTTGAGTGCCGTGAAGTAGCTCCAGATGGAAACTGTTTTGTGTTGACCTTATGATTAAAGTTGTTGCACGTCCGCTGGTTCCCACCTTAAAATGAGCGAGTTTGAGCTACTTGCACATTAAGGTAGCGTTCAGAAAAAACAAAACACCCATGAAGAAACTCGACACGGAGGAACATAAAAACCTACTGCCAGCTAGCGTATCGGAAGTGTTATTGCAGAGCAACACAAACAGCACTCAGAAGTATAAATGCACGGCAACACGTAAGGCAGGCGACGTTGGTCACGCCGAACACTCCACGTAGAAATATAAACCAGGCTTTAGAGTGGTTGAGCTCCGGCGCATCAAATGAACTGCCAATGAGAAGAAGGGGGCGGGGCATGTCAGACTATAGAGAGCATTTGATTGGTCAGAAGATTTGATGAGTAACCGAAGCATGAGGTGACATGAAAAAAATCATTAATTCATTTAGGCGGAAGAGACAAACTGCAAACTTTATATCAGGTTTATACCTTCTACATGTGAATTTTGTCACTGTTTTGGAGCACACTGGATCATAGATATCCTTACATTTAACATCTAAGAAACGTATTTTAATTAGACGGGATCTTTAATTATATTTATAGCAAATATAAAATAATGTTATTCTTAAAGGGATTGTTCACCCAAAAATAGAAATGTACCTGTCTTTAAGTGGTTTAAAACCCTTATAAAATGACTAAACCCAAAAATAAAAGTTCTGGTGGACACAAATGAAAGAAACTCACTTTTATTTTTGGGCTTAGTCATTTTGTCGTTTTGCTTCAAAAGTAAAAATATAATATCTTGAATTAAAAGGAATAGTTCACCCAAACATTTCAATTTACTCACTATTTACTCATTTGTCATTACTCAGTTCATTTGCATTTATTTGTCAGCTGTTTGTCCTCCTCAAACGTCTCCTGTGTGCAGCTCTAGTTTCCTCCACATGTCCTCCAAAGCCTTCTGTTGTGTTTTGATGTGATTTTTGACTGTTGTAGCTGTGAAACAACTCTAACCATTCAGTGGAATGACATGGAGCTGTAATGCACTCAAAACCTGCCGGAACTACTTTAGATGTGACTTTATCTGACAATAACCAAACACCTTAGAGTGACCATCAGCCAATCAGAATCAAGCGTTCAGCAGTAATGCAGTAGTATTAAAAGCACTTATTTAACTGTTGTGTTTTATTCTCGCAGCACTTTTCAGTGGAAGGTCAGCTGGAGTTTCGCGCGCTGCTTTTTGTTCCTCGTCGAGCTCCATTCGATCTGTTTGAGAACAAGAAGAAGAAGAATAACATCAAGCTGTACGTTCGCAGGGTGTTCATCATGGACAACTGTGACGAGCTCATCCCAGAATATCTCAGTAAGTGTCTGATCGCAAACACTAATATCAGGTTTATTGATCATTTTATTCAAATTTTAGGCCTTAAAAAGTCTAAAATTCACAGAAATATTGTGTTGTAGGTCTTAAATCATTGTAAACAGGTCTTAATTTTAAAAGTTCTCCAAGTAAAGTTACCCAGTCGGGCCGACACCCATCCAATCACCAACAATCCATCTAAAGAATTGTTTTGGTAACACTTTACAATAAGGTTGTATTAGTTAATGTTAGTTAATGCATTTACTGAACAGACAATGAACAACATTTGTTACAGTATTTGTTCATGTTAGTTAACGTTATAGCTAATGAAAATACATGTTCATTGTTAGTTCGTTAGCTCACAGTGCATTAACTAATATCAAGCATGAATTTGGATGTTAATAATGCATTAGTAAATGTTCTTCTTTACTTAATAATTTAATATTTAAAAATCATTAAGATAAAAATCATTTCGACCCATACAATGTATTTTTGGCTATTGTCAATAACCAATCCATGCAACATAAGACACAAAGTTTCTACAATTATACTCAAAGACCTATTGCTTGCTTAATGACTCCAGTAAGTCGAGGCAAGTTTTTTTATTTATTTCTGTAGCACATTTCATACACAATGGTAATTCAAGTTAAGGTGGTTTACATAAACAAGAATATAAAAGAAATGTATTACTTCTTCTTATTATTGGCAGGCCTATTGGATGTGTGCATTTGTTTTTCCTTCCAGACTTTATTAAGGGTGTGGTGGACTCTGAGGATCTGCCACTGAACATCTCCAGAGAAATGCTTCAACAGAGCAAAATCCTGAAGGTGATCCGCAAAAACCTGGTCAAGAAGTGTCTCGATCTCTTTACCGAACTCGCAGAGGATAAAGACAACTATAAGAAATACTACGAGCAGTTCTCCAAAAACATCAAGGTCAAAACTGACACTCCAGTCTCTTATATACACATACACACTGATCTACACTACCCATCAAAAGTACAGGACTTTTTTCTGTCACGCCCCTACTTTACACAAGACTGTTATGACGCGTTTAAGGCTCATCAGCATCTTAAATCCTCGAAAGTTTGTAATATTTTAGTAAAAAAAAACAACATATGAACATTTATATGTATTTATGTATGTATTATATCATCTTTGCACCAAAATACAAAAACCGAATGAGTGCTTATGTGAGGTGTGTGTGCAATGAGTGTGTATGGGGGCAGGACAGTAAATCTGACATTATTCTCTCTTCTGGCTGCCGTTATCAGTCTCACACTATTGTTTTCCTCTTTCTGAAAGTCTTGATAACACCATCCTGGAGTTTTTCTGTCATTATTTCAGCAAATAAGATTGTAAAATAATGGTTTGTTGTCCTCTCCACTGCGCTTTGAGTTTACCAACTATAACCACTTCAGTGCTGAGAAACATGCAAAGGGTCTATTATATTCACTCTTCGTGCACCCACTGTTTATTTGGTTTTCTTCCCGACCCAACCGTTCCTGCTAAATCAAAATTTCATTTCCAGAATCTCACATTTACCCCCCTGTTGACTTAAGGGTCAAAAATGACCCAGGCAGCATTTTAACAGCAGAAAAAACCCTGAACAATGTTTTTCATCTTGAAATTTGATTATTAATTTTTTGTTGTCATATTTTCAAGAAGGCTGCACACATTTCACACACACGTCTAAAGCTCATGGCGCAAAAGCATTAAGGGCGCGTCCGAATCCACTTTTTCTATTTTAAAGACGCATGGTCTAACAGGGTTGTGCTTATTCTCTTAATGAGTTATGAATGTGTTTTGAGCATAATGTGCATTAAACCAATCAGAGTCTCGTCTCCCATTCCCTTTAAGAGTCAGTTGTGTTTTATTTACGCCTATTTACATGGCGGACTTTGTAAGTGTAAAAACTGAACTAGCGAGAAAACAGTTAAACAGAGCATCTGCAGCGCGAGGATAAAGAACCAGCCTCCTCCATTCAGCCTCTTTACTTTCTCTTTACTTTACTTTTACTCTTTACTTTACTCCTTTACTTTGGTGGGGTG
This sequence comes from Danio jaintianensis, assembly GCA_903798115.1. Taxonomy (NCBI): domain Eukaryota; kingdom Metazoa; phylum Chordata; class Actinopteri; order Cypriniformes; family Danionidae; genus Danio; species Danio jaintianensis. Next base: position 457,909 of record CAIGQV010000843.1, on the reverse strand, counting down.
AGGAAACGGTGGAAACACACTCCACTGAAGACATCCATTAGCCGACATATTTAATTTCCTGTAAGCGCAGAGATTTGTTTCAAAACTATTTCTAAATTCAGCTCTAATTTCCAGCAAAGGAATAAATGAACAATAATAATGAAGTGTGTTAAAACACTGAGTTCTATCCAAACACACGTCCTGTTCTTATACCCCATATGGTGATGCAGACGTCTCCAAAACCCCACAGGTGGACAAATCTACACTTGATTTTATTAAAACTAATATAAATATGCAGATAATAAATAATACTGATAATAATAATAACATTATACAGATGCAGATCGTCATGAATAAACTGAAAAAGCCCCCCGAGGTGAAGAAGGCATGGAGGCAGTGGTTTTATATTTATGTAGAAAATAATGTTTGTAACATTTTGATCCTTTAATTGTTTTCATCTGTAAAGATATTTGTGTGTTGCTGTACATCCTGTGTGTATTCAGCAATGTGTAAGCGTTTGGACCTGCATAGGCACATAACTAACACGCTCTGCGCTGGATTTTAGAGCAGTTTTTAGTTGGTCATTGGTGCGGTCTATTTCAGCTCCTCAGAATAGCAATGTGCCAACAATGCGCCTTAACACACGTCCTCTTCAGACCAGCACACCCATGAGTCCACAGAGTGGCACAAATGGATTTACTATATAAACAATGTGGCGCAAAACGTGATAATTACTGTTGCGCTGGTCTGAAAATAGCAACAAATCGCGCCAAACACGTCTTGCGCCTTATTGCGCCGGATGTATGTTAGGGTTCTTCGGGTATAACGGTTGAACTTCAGGTCAATTTTGACAAGCCAGCTATAAAACCGTGTTTACCATACAAATCTACTGACAGACACATGCACACTACAACAAACACACACTAAGAATCTGCTGCGTTTTTGAATACTGTCTTATTAAACACTTTTTACACTTCTGCAGGTACTATTATCATTAAAAAATACCCCCTTCACTGTAGTCAGAAAGGAGTGTTGTACACTGAGTGAACACTGCTAAAATACTGCACACTGATGAGGGAAAACCCAAACATTCACAGAGTGTGCGATGAAGATCAGCTTCTTTCTTCATGCAAAATAGATTTGAGGATTGAATTTATCTGCTTTATTTTAGAGGTTTAGTGTAGGAGCTGAAGGGCAAACGGTGTGTATAGAATTATAGGATAACAGGAGGGTTAAAAGCATTGTTGTTAAAAGTTGTAATAATATTTCATTTACAGTATATTTACTTTATTGTTTATCCTTGCTGAGTGGAGGAGTCTTTTAAAATATTAACTTATCTTACTCTGCATAACTGTGTATGACTCTGAGAAGGCACACTACAACACACACACACACACACACACACGCATGTGGGAATGGTGGACAGGGAGAACCAGCTCATTTGCATTTAAAGACACAAGCTACAAAAACAGCTACACTGTCCTCAGACACCAAAATGGGCATATTCGGCATGGTGTATTAAATAATCTGATGGGTATTTTGAGACTTATCTTACAGCTTGTAAAAGGGCTAAACAGCTAAACAATATATCTTACTTAACTTATCCTACTGTGCATAACTGCGTATGACTCTGAGAAGTAAACAAATGCTGTTGTTTTTTTACAGCTGGGCATCCATGAAGACTCACAGAACAGAAAGAAACTGTCAGAGCTGCTGCGCTACTACACGTCTGCTTCAGGAGACGAGATGGTGTCGCTCAAAGATTACGTCACACGGATGAAGGACACACAGAAGCACATCTACTACATCACCGGTACCAACACACTGAAACAAAATCACTGGAAATACAGTGCAATAAATCAAAATTCTACCCCCTGTCCCAATTCACTTCATCTTGAAGGCATAGGGCTAAGGGGCTAGATAGCCCTTAAAACAGAGATTTTCCAGGACCACACTAAAAACCAAGGGGTACGAAAAATTTCCCACAATACACCAGCTGCAACGGCAACATGGCTGCACACGAGTCACAAATTGAAGTATTTCTCAAAGTAGTATTGAAGTATTTTGGCAATATTAAGAGTTTTTACAACAAACAAGCATATGTTTTAATACATTCATAATGGCGTTCGTGTTTCACAGTCATGCTTTAAAAACAAACAATAAAAAAAGCTACGTTTGCTCCTGTATAGCAGTCCCACAACATACTTTCACATCAATGTCACTGGAATCCCCTGTCAGAAAAGTCTAGTGGCTGGGATCGAGCTTTTTACAGTGTCTAGTATAACATTGATGTTGTTTTCTTGTGTTTACATAGATGAATATGGCCACGGTGTTAATGCACAGTACAGTTACGAGCTTTATTGCCAGATTATATCGTTATTATAACATGATAGCGTTGCCTTCAGTGACACATGCGCTATAGGGGAATTGATTAACTAAATTGTCCGTAGTGTATGTGTGTGTGTGTGTGTGTGTGAGAGAATGAGAGTGTATGGGTGTTTCCCACTACTGGGTTGCAGCTGGAAGGGCATCCGCTGTGTAAAACATATGCTGGAATAGTTGGCGGTTCATTCCGCTGTGGCAACCCCTGATAAATCAGAGACTAAGCTGAAGGAAAATGAATGAATGAATGAACCTCGAAGACTATATTTAATTTTTTAACATGAGTATGATTTTTCAGTGCTCTTTCCACCACTGACGAGTTTTCACTGATGTTCTGCACGTTCTGCAGGTGAGACCAAAGATCAGGTGGCGAACTCAGCGTTTGTGGAGCGTCTCCGTAAAGCTGGTCTGGAGGTGATCTACATGATCGAGCCCATCGATGAATACTGTGTTCAGCAGCTGAAGGAGTTTGAGGGCAAGAATCTGGTGTCGGTCACTAAAGAAGGCCTGGAGCTGCCCGAGGATGAAGAGGAGAAGAAGAAGCAGGAGGAGAAGAAGAGCAAGTTTGAAAACCTCTGCAAGATCATGAAGGACATCCTGGAGAAGAAAGTGGAGAAGGTAAAGATCTGATAAACCTTATAAAGACTACAGTTCAACCCTATATATACAGTAAAGTGTATTTCTGCACACATGTCTGCTGTTTTACTCCACTGAACTCCATATAAAGTCAGAAACTCTTCAGCACAGGCCGGTCTAAAGGGTTAATGCTGACAACTGATGATCAACAGTAAAAATGACAAATATTACCCCTTAATCCCAACAGTTAAAACCAGCAGCAATCAAGAATGCATGAGTATATGCTGTCATGGCTTTGCAATCAATAAATGAGATTATAATGGAAGTCAATGAGGCAAAAACAGCACCAACATAACCAAAGGGGTGTCAATCTGAACAGTACACAAGGGTTAACAGTGGTGTTTTATTGTTTCATCAGGTCACCGTCTCCAACCGTCTGGTGTCTTCGCCCTGCTGTATCGTCACCAGCACATACGGCTGGACGGCAAACATGGAGAGGATCATGAAGGCTCAGGCCCTTAGGGATAACTCTACTATGGGTTATATGGCTGCCAAAAAGCACCTGGAGATTAACCCTGATCACCCCATCGTGGAGACCCTCCGGCAGAAAGCAGAAGCCGACAAAAACGACAAATCGGTGAAGGATTTGGTGATCCTGCTGTTCGAGACGGCACTTTTATCCTCAGGCTTCACACTGGACGACCCACAAACACACTCCAACCGCATCTACAGGATGATCAAACTGGGCTTGGGTGAGGCTCGCTTCACAATTAAATGTTTCAATTCATCTTCATTTCTATAGCGCTTTTTAAAAGGTAGATTGTGTCAAAAAACAGCTTAACATAGATGAAGATAAGCCATAATATGTACTTAGGGCTCTATTTTAACAATCTAAGGACAATGTCTGTTTCAGATGGTGCAAAAACACTAAGGGTGCGTCCAAATCCACTTTTGCTATTTTAAGTTAAGAATTAAACGTTCGGTGTACCAAGCGCATAGTCTCAAAGGGATGTCTTTATTCTCTTAATGAGTTATGGGTGTATTTTGGGCATAATGTGCAATAAACAAATCAGAGTCTTATCTCACATTCCAATTGTGCATTCGCTATTTACATGTAAGTGGAAAAACTGAACGCTTCACTAGCAAGGAAACAAATCTTCTTGTATGCAAGCTTAAAGCCAGCAGACCATCTACAGAGATCCACTCAAGACCATCCAATCCATATTTTATTTCGTAATTTTGTCTATTAAGCGCGTGTATCAAATAATTAAGTTCTAATTGCCAGCTAACGGATAAATAAACAAAAACAACAAGCGTGGAACAAGGTTATTATAGTTAACGAAAACAAACAAAAAAACGAAAACTAGAATTGAAAAATCTTTTTCGTTAACTGAAATAAAAACGAGTTTTTTAATAAACTAGAACTGACTGAAACTGTATTGTGTACATAGAAAACGAACTGAAACTAACTAAAATTATAGCAAAAACATCCTTCGTTTTGTAAATGTATTTAATACAGACTGTAAGCCTTTTAGAAGTATTCACTTCGCTACCAGGTGTTTGACCCCTCTGTAATCCAGACAGAGTCTGTAATCCTGATGCTATTGGCCAGATCAAGCCGGTTCTCCTCCAGTCATCCTCGCTGTTGCTCCCGCGACAAAAACAACGAATGGACATGACAGCAGCACGGTGACAGCATTAAATACAACCAGAGCAGACACTTAAAAGTATTAATTTAACACATTTTTGCCCAATAATAGGTTTTATTTCTGTGATCGCGAACGAATCTTTATTTTTAACCAGATCATCTAAGTGAACCGGTTGAACTAGTTCACCAAATTGAACTGAATCATTTAAAACAATTTGCATCTCCAGTAGCGTTAAGCACTTATCCACAAACGACTTACTTTTTACATGCCTGATACCCCTCTCTGACTCAAAATAAACCAATATATACTGAAGTTATTCAGTTACTAGAGTAGTACACTATTCAGATCAGAGAAGCTGATTGAGATCAGATTTGAGAAGCGGTGAACCGATAATTCTGCACATGCGTGATTCAGTGAACCGAACACAAACAGTACATGACAGCCTGCTGTGACTGAAGCAAACTTGAACAACTGCAGCGCTGTAAACCGAGGGCGTAAACTGTAAGGAACTGGCGAAACGTAAGTTTATTTCATTAAAGAAAGTCGTAATGGATTTTAAATAAGTGAATCATGCTTGAGTTGGGTTGCAAAATGTCATTGAAAGAAACTTTTCAGATCATGGTGATGTTTTAACTGACTGAAATTATGATTGCTGACTACATAATTTTGATATCTTGAGTCCAAACATGGGAAGATTGACACAAAAGATCCGGTTCACGTTAAAGATCCAAACTTCCCATCACTACTTTGTATCTAACCTCAGAAGCCGCCTTGCACACATACTGTACTTAAGGCTGCTGTCTTGTGGGCTCTTATATTTGAATTTGAGGATGGGTAGATGGTAGCGTTCTTGTGTCAAAAGAATGTAGCCTATCTTTGGTTGAGTTTTTATTATATAATATTTATTCTGATGATTTTGAATCTTGCACCTTACAAATATCCTAATTTACAAAAAAACAACAACAACAAAAAACTAAAACTAACACTGAAACTAATAAAAACTAAAAGTCAAAACGAAATAAAAACTAAAACTAATGGAAAATCCCAAACTATTACAACCTTGGCGTGGAAAAACATTTGTGCGCTTCCACAATGCTCAATATTCGCACATCCTACTTCCTGTTCTTATGCCCCTATATGGTCACAATAATCATTTTTTACATCAATCATTTCATTCTTAAAGATGATTGTGTGCTATATATAAATATATATATATATAAATACAGTGCATCCAGAAAGTATTGATAGCGCTTCACTTTTTCCACATTTTTTT
>CAIGQV010000843.1:384497-402477 GCA_903798115.1 Danio jaintianensis | reverse complement strand
ATCCAGTTTGGAATAAGGCTGTAACATAAAAAAAATGTGGAAAAAGTCAAGCGCTATCAATATTTTCCGGATGCACTGTATACATAAATATAAATATATATATATAATTTCTTTATTTATTGATTGATTTAAAAAATAAATGGTAATAAATAACTACTTTTAAATCACTTTGTATTAAAAGTGGCAACCAGATGACTGCTATAATTTTTTTCAATCCTGCTTTTCTTCCCACAGCTCGTCTATGAGTTTTTCCTGCGGTTTTTAGAGTCACCAGACTTTCAACCAAACATAGCCAAGAAATACATCGACCAGAAGTTTGTGCTGCAGGTGTGTAAAAAAACCGCTCCGATTGCTTTTATGTATTTCAGTATGCTTAAAAAAAACACTGCAGTATTTACTATAAATGACTGTAGTATATAGCCATCATGTGGGTGTCTGACAGCTGAAAATAGATCTGGCAGCAGATATCGCAGCCTCTGCTACTCTTACCTGCACTTTTGTGTTAACATTTATTATTATTTATTTATTTAGGATGTGCGTTTTCACATTCTGACTCCAATGCCTCATTATTAAACTGTTAAAATGAAATATTCTTAAGAATAAGATGTATGATGTGTTCTTTGGAAGAGTGCACTTCCATTGTGACGATATTATATTGGCATTCTGGCATTATATAATGATGAGTTGCATTAAATGACTTAAAATGACAATAATATCGTTTATCGCAATATATTTTGGTGCAATATATCGTACGACAAAAATTGTTTTGTGACGAGCTTAACATTAAGTACCACTGTTCTACCCGATCTCATGCTGTTTATATGAAATAAGCTGATCAGGTTTGAGTATCCAGACCTGTTGCTATGACAGCAGCTCTGAGTTTTGAAGAATGAAACTATCCTGATCGTGTCACATCTTCAGTAACCAAATCCAGCTAACTCAGTAATCCGCGTATGAAGAATGAAAACATGTAAACATTTATTTAGACTGTACAGCACATTGCGGTAGTTTAATTGTGCTCTGCAACTAAAACTTGAAATTGAAAATGTAAATTGAAATGTAGATCAAGAGTGAAAAATCAATCATTAAAGGTGCTGTATGTCAGTTTTTGACTCTTCTGCATCATAAAAACACCATCATATGTTTACAGATATTTCAGAAACATGCTGAGTGAACATTCTTGTTTATCTGAGAAACAATGTTGAAGTCAGATATTCTGCTTTGAACATGTGCGTTACGTGCTGGAACGGCTGTCTTTGTTTTGGTCATTTAACCTGCCCAATGCCAGTTTAGCCAATTATATTCCAGCACCCCGGGTTGCCTTGGTGGAAAACAGCGCATTTCATTCATTCGGTCAGGAAGGCTCTCAAAGCATGTGTCTGCGACCTCCGGTGGACAGTAGCAGACTCCGAAATGAGACGCAGATTCAGAGTTCCACATGAGGTTATTAATTAGCAAATAAAATAAATATTACGAGTGTAAACATTAGGTGAGCAGGTTACATTGTAACCCCGTGTCCTAACAACACGCTGCATGACGAGATTCGCAGTGATGAGCAATTTGGCTTTTTGCACCAGACGAAACATGACAGAAATTTAAATACAGCCATTCAGAAGCACAGAATAGTGCACTCACTGCACTCCAATGAAATGGTAAGGTTTATAATCTAATTAATACATATTAAACCTCTTTAACATTATTAAATGTAGATGCTGAATCACTGATATGTGTTGGCTTTGAGTCTAAAGTTCAATTTCAAAGGGTTTATTTCATTTTCCAGATCTGAGGTGAACTATCTGCTGCTGCTTTCAGTAGTACGGCAATAAATGTCATGTAAAATGGCATTCAAACTCACATTATTAGCATTAAACACTGAATAAAGCACATGAGGTGTACCTGAGCTGATTATTGTCAGTTTTCTGTTGTTCAGCTGTGAGAAATAGAAGCAGTTTCTAATATATATATTCCAGGTGTTGGTTAGGACAAAAACTCCTTTTAATATGGAAAATGTTCCAACCTGCGCTTGCGTGCACTCAACAGAGGAGGAGCCGAGTGAAAATGTGTTTTGATCCAGGAGTGCAATACCCAGTTTAACCACTGGGTGTCAAACTTGCATGCTGCACCTTTAAGCATTAAAATAAAAAAATCAGACAATACACTTATTAAATGTGAGAATTTGCATTGTGATATCTTCAGCTTGCTTAATCGTATGTGCGTACATGTGTTGTCCTCTGTAATAAGGGTTTGTGTTTTGTGTGTTATTTCTGTGCATATGAATGTTCCTGCTGCGATTGTAATTATTTGTGTATTCTCGGTCTGTTCTCTTCAGCTTCTGGAGCTGTTTGACAGTGAAGACCCTCGAGAGCGAGACTTTCTGAAGACGACGCTCCATCGCATCTACGGGAAGTTTCTGGGTCTCCGAGCATACATCAGGAAACAGATCAATAACATTTTCTATAGGTGAGACTTCGCCATTATGTGTTACTATTAAGACACATTAACCTTCCCAGGCTTTATTGTGCATCGTTGTTGTTCATACTATTATTTTATTATTACTTTTAGTGTTGTTTTATTCTGTTTAAGGATGTGTGTTTTGGTTTTGTTCAGTTTGCAAATGACCAGAGTGCTGAAGTTATATGTGCTTTATCAATAAACTCTACTTGCTTACTTTACTTACTATTATTATGCACCATTAACTGTTTTTTTCTGCTATCTTTGTATTTTTTTAAGTGCAAAATGCTTTGAGAATTAAGTTTTAAAGGTGCTATATAAAATAAATTATAATTATAATCATTATTATTATTATTATTATTATTATTATTATGGAATTTAGCTATTAATTGTTTAAGAAATTACTCTATGTGATTAATTGTCTTATTTGGTGCCTTTTAACGATTTAAACTAATTAAATGAGGTCTTAGTCCATAAAAAATATATGGTGTAAATTCAGAGAAGCAGGGTAATTGTATAGGACAGCGCTGTCCAAACTCAGGACCAAACTAGGACTGTCCTGCTGACTTTAGCTCCAGCTTGCTTCAACACCTGCCAGGAAGTTTCTAGTATATCTAGTAAGAGCTGGTATAGTCAAGTCAAGTTTATTTATATAGCGCTTTTCACAATGTAGATTGTGTCAAAGCAGCTTAATACAGCTGGACTAGTAAAGTCCAGATTTCAGAGTTGAAGTTCAGTGTAGTTTAGTTCAGTGTGGTTTAAATTTCACTGCTGAAAGTTCAAATACTGTAGAGCAAATCCACCGAAGCACAGCTCCACAAGTCCCGATCCGAGCCAGCCAGTGGCGAGGAAAAAAAACTTCACCAATTGACGAAGTGAAGGGAAAAAAAAACCTCGAGAGAAACTCCAAACTTCCTGTTCAGAGCTGCAGTCTAGGCGCTGGAGGCTGAAAAAGCTGGACGTCCATCGTGGAGAAGCTGCAGGTGTGAGTAGGGCACCGGCGGGAGGTCAGGTTGGCCCGCAGGATCAATGCGGGGACTCGTTTATCACAGTGGTCATTCAGGAATCAGTCTCATGCACTCCATTTCTCCATGACCACCACAGCATCAGCTCGGGATACGACCTGGTCCAGGATTATGGATACCTTGGGATCATCTCTTCACAGGTCTTGCATCGCATCAATGGCGCTGCATAGTCTCTAGGGACCTCGGAATGAGTATCCCCAGGTGGAAGTAGAGAATAAAGAAAATAATTAGCGTAGCTGCTGTTCATAGTGTATTTAAATGAGATGTAAAAATGGAGTGTTATAGATGAAAATAGCAGTTAAATAAACAAACATGTAAAGCATATGAGTGTTTCTAACACAATGTCTGGTGTATTGAGGAGTGTGTCCTACAGGTGATGTCGAGCCAGCTCACCTGCGTGGAGCACATTCATGCATCATATAGGATATATAATAATAATTATTATTTGGATATTTTGCATAGTAACTTATGAACAGGCAATGCGTATGGTGAAACATCATATAAATGACCCCTAATTATCAATTTAGGGGATCCATACAGAAATCTAATATTTGAACATGCACTGTATATAAAAATATAGTTAATACATTTGAACATGCATATGGATATTATTTTAATGATAGAAAGTTCATATATAAACTAAACGTAGGTTTTTGCAATATTTTTGAAATGTATGTTGGATATATGCCAATGTATGACTGTGAAATCAAAACATCAGCTTTTAGGTTAATAAATATGTGATTTGCATATAGTGCCATATATCTTTTTATATATATGGAGACTTTGCCATGTTTTTAATGATTAAAGAATTGTTAAAAATGATTGCGATTAATTGACATTTATTAAAGGTGCAGTAGGTGATCTGCCACAATGCTATCCGTTAGCATAATATCTTTGAAACACAGTCCCTCCTTTGCCGTCCAAAGCCACGCCTCCTGATATCACGAACGCACACCGTAAAGAAGACAGCAGACAACCCACTAGATCATGTCCTTCGCCAGTTAGAAAACTTTACAGAACTTTATAATACTACAATTCCCAATGAAAAACTGTATTATATCTAGCAGGTTTTTAGTTGTGTAGCAACAGAATTTGTCATAATGTGCAATATTTCATGCATGCAAGGATCGTTGGTCTCACTCTCTCACGCGCTTTGTCCTAAAGCCACTACTGTATGCTTAGTGGTTGGTCGGCGCCGTGCAGGAATTACACTTATTTCTAAGCCATACTTACATGCTATTTTTAGAGCGAATATTCAGAGTAGCGGTAAACATTAAAGTGAGCGCGTCACAGGCTGTCATTGTTCAGAAATGAACCAATGTGAATATAAAACCTCAGTAAAGCAGGCTAGGCGGAGTAGCGCTATTTACTGATGTTTTGTTGTTCAACTAAATAAAAATCTACATTATTGATGCTGTAAAAGGAACTTATGAAACTGAAAATAGTCACATCAATCTATCGCCGGAGATTAACACTAACACTAACACTTCTGTGCATATAACCCACTCATAACAACACAATCTACATCAGCTCTGTGTGACTGAAAGAGTTTTAAAACAGAACATTACCTGTCTAAAAGAAACACTTCAGCCATGGTGTCGTCCTTCCTCCAGTGTGCAAAACTAACTCCAATATTGATTCAGGAGTTTAGCAAGTTTTGATTCAGCATTTGTTTTTACCACTGTCACTCTCTCGCGTGCACATGAACGCGTGGCACGTGTACAAGCAAATGGCGGATCTGCGTGAACAGAGATGCGTCGTTGTACAAATCTACATTTGTTGACAGACAGTTTGGGCTACTTATCAGAATTATGGGAATTATCAGCCCGACAATATTTAATTGGATGAACATTTTTTAGTCTTATGCCTTACCCAGAATATAAAAATACATATAAACACATTTAGGTCATTTACTTTAATCAGTACTATTGGAATGTGAAGAGACTTTCAACCAGCACAGCAACAAATATTTCTGAAGACAGTCACCTACTGCACCTTTAAGTTGTCACTTTAAATATTGAAGTAAATAAGTTTTGCTACTGAAAAGCTACATTAGCTGTTTTTTTCAGCTTCTCAGAATTGCTTGTTGGTTTTTACAGATATAGTACATTTTGTTTTTACTAGAGAGACGCTGTAAAAAATAAAATTTACACACAGTTTCTCATTATTTCAATTTTTAACATTAAAATAAACTAAAAACAGTGTCTATATATATGTGTGTCCCTCTTGTGGCTATTAAAGGAATTGTAAACAGATAACAACCACCTCAGAATAAATATCAACAAATTAGATGCTTATTTAATAACCATGCCATTCTTAGTACGACTTATTTTCATGGATTACCATCATATTTTTTTTTACACTTTCCACTTCAGCGCCTAATATTGCTGTTTGAGCTTAAAAACATCTGCGAAGGCCAGGAAGTCCCTTATTTTCTGTCATTTATTTCATCATAATTATCCGTTCAGAATGTCTGTGTTTTATTTCCATGCAGGTTCATCTATGAAACGGAGCATCATAATGGAATAGCAGAACTACTGGAAATATTAGGAAGGTATGAAAACATTATTATTATTATTATTATTATTTCATTTAATAAAATCAATTTCTGTCTTCAAATATGATTATGGTATGAGCAGCATTTAGATGTAATATCTAGTGGTTGGTAACAAATAATTGCACAGAAAATAAAATTGATACGCTGATAAAAGTTATTTTGCTGTTATTTTCAGATAAACACACAGTTCCATATTATTATATTCATTTCTATCAATTCAATAGTCCAAAGTAAATTATTCTTTACATAATATATGCAGGTGTTTGTGTACTGTCTATTTATTACATATTTATTACTTATTATCTATTTATATATAAATATATTCATATCCATTCATTCTTACAAAATGCAAAAAGACATGGTGCATTTTTATTAAAATACGTCACTTAAAATAAGTAGTATAGTTAATTAACCTCACTTTTAGATATTAGTAGTACTGGGAGAACATAAAAGTTTGTGTTAATATGTGTCTGTCTGCTGTGCATATTTAAATTCACAGGCATACATAAAGAAATAAAATAAATTAAATGTTTATACACACACATACGTACATACACACACATATATTTATAGAAACGCACAAAACTACATGCATAAATTGTAATATTTTCAAGTCAGTTTTGTATTGAATTATAACCAGTAGACGTGTGTAATGTAAACACACTTTTTTTTATAGATGTTATTAATTATTGCCCAGTACCAGTAATATCTACAAGTGATAAAGTGGCTGCTGATATGAGCCATCTTTAGCTTTGTGATCTATACTGCTTACTGTAAGTGTTTTTATTTTGATCAAATGTACCAGTAAATAATGTGATCTTATGTTTTGTTAGAGCAGTTTGAGTCTCTTCACCATATGCTGGTTTATAGTTACAGTCTTGTTGTATTTCTATATATATATATAAATAAATGTTGTCTTCTCATGATAATAATTCTGAACAAAGTCACAGTTGTGCCCCTACACACGTCTATGCAAACATTGGTGTTTTATGAGCGTTTAACTAATCTTTTATTTATTTATTTTATTTTTATTAATGCGTGGACCGCATATGCCAAAATATATGAAGAGCACAACAGAGTTACACATAAATACATTGAATCAATGAGTAAATTGCCAAGCCTTGCTAACTCACAGTAACTTAAATGTATCAAACACACACAGTTTTTACAGCATATTTGTTAGTGCTCTTCTTAATGGCGTTTATATAGATGATACAGTTTCTGAAGTACCACTAAGAAAAAAAAAGGGTTTTCCGACTGTTGAATTTACAAATATATCAATTAGTATTACATAAATGTATGTATAATATATGTACAACTACATAAATTAATATTACAAATGTTCTAGCAAGTCATTCAATTCCTGACGGACCGTGAGCCGTTTTGAATAAAGATAGAGAGTTGGCGCCAGTTTTATGTATCATTTACACTTTTATTAAATAATGTAATATTCTATATTTCAAGAGTTCACACATAGATAGTGCTTGATAATAATAGCAGGCTTGGCATGCTGTCCTGGGAGAGAACCCTGGTCGATGAACATGTAAGGGGGACTGAGATCAGGTAGTTCTTGAGAGCTCCCGCTGGTAAAGGAGGAGATGGGGTGGATGGGGGATTCTTCCAAAATTAAGATAAGGGAGTAATGCTAGTCAGGCTATTTATAGTGAATTTGGAATAATCTGATTGGTTTATTAATGATTACAGATGAGAAACCAGCCGCGATCAATCATATCACGTGCTCCTCTCGAAATTAATTTGTGAAACTTCACTCAGTGTTTGGAGTTAAAAATAAAAATAGGCTAAATCTAAGATGAAAAATGACACATTTAAATATAAATAATTAATAAAAATATTATAAGCTTTTATAGTATTTTATACACTTTATTCCAGACGTTGAAAGTCAGGGAATTTTATCCAAGTGTTTTGTCCGAGTCATGCAATATCAGGGATGTTTGTTTGTAATTTAAATGAAGTGTAAATGTAAGTTTAGCTTATATTTGGTGGCGCAGAATTGAAAATAGATGTTTCCGCCTTTAGCACCATATGCCAAATAGGGATGCAATGATTAACTGATTTTACTATTAACCGCGCTTTAATTCGTCATGGTTAATTAATCGTAAAGGCTTCTCAACACGGCATTTCTGCACAGAGCAAAACTGCTGCAACTAAGCAAAGTTATGCCAACTTTGCACTAGTTTAAAGTTCTGAGCTTGAACACAATACCCACGCTCACTGGATTAAAGGCTGATTTTAACTATGGCTGAGGCTATTAACTAAGGGCCATTCACATATCCCGTCTTTTGTGCGTGCAGGTTCGTTATTTCCAATGGAGAACTAAATGCACTCATACTTTTCAGGTGCACCTAGAAAGAATGCCGCAAGCGCACCGCGAGTCACGTGACAAGAACTGACCGGTCAGCTTCATATATTGTATGGAAGATACATATTTCTACTCCAAAGAGAAAAAAAAAACTAAATGAAAATGCCGAAGTTCATAATATAGTTGATCAAAAGAGGTTAAGCAGCCTTTGACTACATTTATTCTCTTTAAAAGGGAAATACTGAGCGAAAATGATGCTTAGATTTGCATTAGATAAAAAATCACTTTTTTTTATTTATTCTTATTTTTATTTATTTATTCATTCATTGTTCTGTAATTTAGTTTCAGTGTAGAATTACACTCATCAGCCACTTTATTAGGTACACCTGTCCAACTGCTCGTTAACGCAAATTTCTAATCAGCCAATCACATGGCAGCAACTCAATGCATTAAGGCATGTAGACATGGACAAGACGATCTGCTGCAGTTCAAAGCGAGCATCAGAATGGGGAAGAAAGGGGATTTAAGTGACTTTGGACGGGCTGGTCTGAGTATTTCAGAAACTGCTGATCTACTGGGATTTTCACACACAACCATCTCTAGGGTTTACAGAGAATGGTCCGACAAAGAGGAAATATCCAGTGAGCGGCAGTTCTGTGGGCGCAAATGCCTTGTTGATGCCAGAGGTCAGAGGAGAATGGCCAGACTGGTTCCAGCTGATAGAAAGGCAACAGTAACTCAAATAAGCACTCGTTACAACCGAGGTCTGCAGAAGAGCATCTCTGAACGCACAACACGTCCAACCTACAGGCGGATGGGCTACAGCAGCAGAAGACCACACCGGGTGCCACTCCTGTCAGCTAAGAACAGGAAACTGAGGCTACAATTCACACAGGCTCACCAAAACTGGACAATAGAAGATTGGAGAAACGTTGCCTGGTCTGATGAGTCTCGATTTCTGCTGCCACATTCGGATGGTCGGGTCAGAATTTGGCGTCAACAACATGAAAGCATGGATCCATCCTGCCTTGTATCAACGGTTCAGGCTGGTGGTGGTGGTGTAATGGTGTGGGGGATATTTTCTTGGCACTCTTTGGGCCCATTAGTACCAATTGAGCATCGTGTCAACGCCACAGCCTACCTGAGTATTGTTGCTGACCATGTCCATCCCTTTATGCCCACAGTGTCCCCATCTTCTGATGGCTACTTCCAGCAGGATAACGCGCCATGTCATAAAGCGTGAATCATCTCAGACTGGTTTCTTGAACATGACAATGAGTTCACTGTACTCAAATGGCCTCCACAGTCACCAGATCTCAATCCAATAGAGCACCTTTGGGATGTGGTGGAACGGGAGATTGGCATCATGGATGTGCAGCCGACAAATCTGCAGCAACTGCGTGATGCTATCATGTCAATATGGAGCAAAATCTCTGAGGAATATTTCCAGTACCTTGTTGAATCTATGCCACGAAGGATTAAGGCAGTTCTGAAGGCAAAAGGGGTCCAACCCGGTACTAGTAAGGTGTACCTAATAAAGTGGCTGGTGAGTGTAATACTTGTTTAAATGGCAAAAACTTTTTTTCACTTATTTTTAAGTCCAGAGAGAAACGGACTATTGTTTTTTTTATTATTATTTTGTGCTGTATTGTTTAGTTACTGAGCAGCGATAAATAACACTTTAATATATAAGGAGTTTTCATGTGGTTTACTAAACTAGTAGTGTTTTGGAATTAATGAATGCATAATAATCATTATAACCGTAATTATTCCACAGACTATAATCGTACAACCAAAAACTATAATCGTTGCATCCCTAGTTCTAAACCAGGGGTATTATAATAAAATATATAATAAACGTTGAAAGAGGTCCAGTTAGGGAACATTTTTTGAATTATTATTATTATTATTATTATTATTCATTCATTCATTCATTTTCTTTTTGGCTTAGTCCCTTTATTAATCAGGAGTCGCCACAGCGGAATGAACCGCCAACTTATCCAGCACATTTTGTACATAGCGGATGCCCTTCCAGCTGCAACCCATCACTGGAAAACACCCATACACTCCGATTCACACTCATACACTACGGACAATTTAGCTTACCCAATTCCCCTATAGCGCATGTGTTTGGACTGTGGGGGAAACCGGAGCACCCGGAGGAAACCCACGCCAACACGGGGAGAACATGCAAACTCCACACAGAAACACCAACTGACCCAGCCGAGGCTCGAACCAGCGACCTTCTTGCTGTGAGGCGATCGTGCTACCCACTGCACCATTATTATTATTATTATCATTATTATTATTACATTTCATACATGTATGTAATACATCTGCATGAAATCAGTTGCCACCCTGTCAAATCAAATTAATTCAGTACGGTATTCAGTCGTATTTTTTGTCATGTAACATTGAACTGAATACAAGGCTGTAGATTTGCATGTTCTCTCATTAATTAAATAAAAGTAGGGCAGCATTTCAACAATAAGATCAAATAAACACCTTTTGAAATTGTGTCTGTTCAAATAAAGTGCTTAAGTAAAATAAATGGAGCAAAAGCTTAAATCATGTCAGATACTAGAGAGCATTTGATTGGTCAGAAGACTTAATGAGAAACTGAAGTATGAGGTGATGTCAAAAACAAAACATGCGGAAGTGACACTGCAAACTTTGGATGTTTATATCAGGTTTATATCTTCTAAATGTGAGTTTTGTCACTGTTTTGGATCACACTGGATTATAGATATTATTATTTTATTTATTATTGAAGTAAAAGACAATTTACACACAATACAATAGTAAACATTACAGTTCCCTTCTTTCTGTTTTTGTTTTAACTCAAGACCTGAACATCCCAAGGCAGCTTAACACAATAATTAGGGTCAAATACAATAATTACATAGTGTGGGTTCATGCATAGCGTAATATAACAGTGATGAAGGGAAAAAATGACAAATAACAGGTAAGAAATAATAAGCAGGACAAACTACATTAAAGACAAAACACCATGGACCGGATACAAAGAGATATACAGATTATTTAACAGCTGGGTAGTTATTTCAGATTTTTAAAAATATGATAAAATGGGTATCCTATAGACTAACACACTGATACTAACATCTAAAAAGCTTGATTTTAATGTAACGTGATTTTTAAATGTGTGTGTTTTTCTGTCCTCCTCCAGCATCATCAATGGCTTTGCCTTACCACTGAAAGAAGAGCACAAAATCTTCCTTTTAAAAGTTTTGTTACCTTTGCATAAAGTGAAGTCCCTCAGTGTTTATCACCCACAGGTACGGCAGATTATTTTCTTTCTCATGCATGCGTCACATTTTAATGAGGAAATAATATTTCGGATAACATACGATTTGAAATAAGGCAAAACAGGAGACGTACACAGCCTAGGGATTTTTTTTCTCACAATATTGTAAAATGTGTGTATTTAAATTAATATATTTTATGCAATGATTAAAATTAGCCTAAAAAGTTATAAAATAATTTGATTAAAACAGAAGTAGCGTAATTCATGATCTCTGTATAAACATGAATATATTATATAAACAATATTCATTTAAACTAAATTGTTATATTGTATTGTATTATAATGTATAAATCATATTATATAATTCATGATCTCACTCTATGTATAAACATAAATGTATTAGTGAAACAATATTTATATAAACAAAAGTATATGATATCATTTTGTATTATATTATATTTTATTATAATAATATATAAATTATATTCTATAATTCATGATCTCTGTATATAAGCATAAAATGTATTATAAACAATATTTATATAAACAACAGTATTTATATTATATTATATTATATTATATTCATAAATTCTGGGACCCCCTTGAAAATGAGATTCATCTCAAGGGGTTAATCCTTATGAATAAATAAATGGAAAAATATGGACATTATATTATGTAACTTGTGATATATAAACATAAACGTGTTATATAAACAATATATTATTATATTCAATTATATTATAATAATATTTCAATTATATTATATTATTATATTCGACAGTGCTTAATATATACATTTACATTTGCATGTTTGCATATTGTTTTATCTTTAAAAGAATAATTTGTCTCCTACTGTATAATGTGGATGAGAAAATTAGTTTGCAAAAAATAGCATTTGTTATACTTTAAACATATGATGCAATATATTTATAATATCAATAGAGTTATCATTAGAGTTATAAGATAATTTAAAAAAATAAAGACAGGCTGCAAGCTAAATGTATATTTGTATTACAGTAATATGAATTCTGTGCAAAATTTGCTAAATTATGATTGAAATAAACTTGATTATGATAAAAGAAAATACTTTTTTTTAAATATATATATATATTTGGGTTGGAGGGGGATTATTAATGTACACTATAAATCTTTTATTACTGATGAATGTGTGTGTTATCATATAAAGGCATGAATATGATGGTTATTAATGTGGTGTTTCTCCATCAGCTGGCTTACTGTGTGGTTCAGTTTCTGGAGAAGGACAGCACACTTACTGAGCCTGTGAGTTTTAGCGCCACCTGCTGTTCATTTGCTCAATCTTTCTATTATAACTGTGCGTTCACACTGAAAGCGGCGAGAGCGTCAAAGTAGCCAGAAGTCATTCATTTTCAATGGGAGCCGGCGGCGAGGAGCAGCGCGGCGCTTCTTCAACGGTGTGGGCATCGAGGAGAGTTGAAATCAAGTCAACTTTATGGTAATGAGCTATGATGCGGTTCGGAATGTAGAAGTCCACCGGTTGAGAGGAGTCCAGAGAAAAATTCAATTCAATTCATCTTTATTTATATAGCGCTTTTACAATGTAGGTTGTGTCAAAGCAGCTTCACATAGAAGAACACAGTCCTGTCAACTTTGATTCCGACCACAGTTGTTCCTAAGGGTTTGATTATTGCGGTCGCCGGATTTCCAATTATTTACGATGTTTTCTTACAGGGACAACCATTGAAAAAAGTTACTGGCGAGTTACTGATGTGCATTAATGTTATATATATATTTTCTTTAAAAAAGCGGGAATCTCATGCAACAATACAAAACAGTACTGTTGCTTTAGAATATTTCAGACATATGGACATGTTGGATAAGTGGAGCAAAGCCACAGCACACGCAACAACTTGATCTTCCATTGTTAAATGAATTTGATAAAAAGTGCGCAACATTTTCACACTAGAAAGCAAGTTTTATGCGAGTATGTAAGTGATTTGCTGATATGCTGCAATGGCTCCTTTAAGTACGAGATCAATGTAGCGAATTTTGACGCTCTCGCTGGCGAAGCTGTGAAGGCAGACAGTGTTGTCGCCAGGGCGGTCAGAGCGAACTTTGACACTCTCGCCACCTTCGGTGTGAACGCACAGTAAGCCTGCTTTTGTCTTTTATATATACAGTTGAAGTCAGAATTATTCGCCCTCCTGTAAATTTGTTTTGTCTTTTTCAAATATTTTGTTTATTTATATTTAAATATAAAATATCGATGTGTATGATACAAATTTTTCTATAATTTGTAAAGAGCCCCTATTATGCATTATAAAAGGTCATATTTTGGTTTTGGGGGTCTCCAACAACAGGCTGATATGCATGCAAGATCAATACACACTTTCATTGTCTTATAATATGCATTTATTTTTACCTAATTATCCCAATGACTCCCATATGATTTGTTCAGTGATTCATTAGTTCCCAAACCCCTCCTTAGCGTGAGGCTGATTGGTCCGATGATCACACAGTGGCAAAAGTTTAACTATTTTGAAAACGGACCGCAGCACGTGTGTAAGAACAGCTGATGGTGGCCATGGCAGTGACAAACAGCAGGGGATCGCAAGCTCAGGAATGCATTTAAATCAGTAAAGAAAGCGGCAGGCGTCACATTTTCAATGTGGTTTTAGACACGATATGTGAATTCATTCATTCATTTTCTTTTCGGCTTAGTCCCTTTATTAATCTTGGGTCGCTACAGCGGAATGAACCGCCAACTTATCCAGCATATGTTTAACACAGCGGATGCCCTTCCAGCTGCAACCCATCACTGGGAAACACCCATACACACTCATTCACACATACAGTCGTGGCCAAAATTTTTGAGAATGACACAAATATTAGTTTTCTCAAAGTTTGCTGCTAAACTGCTTTTAGATCTTTGTTTCAGTTGTTTCTGTGATGTACTGAAATATAATTACAAGCACTTCATTAGTTTCAAAGGCTTTTATCCACAATTACATGACATTTATGCAAAGAGTCAGTATTTGCAGTGTTGGCCCTTCTTCTTCAGGACCTCTGCAATTGGACTGGGCATGCTCTCAATCAACTTCTGGGCCAAATCCTGACTGATAGCAACCCATTCTTTCATAATCACTTCTTGGAGTTTGTCAGAATTAGTGGGTTTTTGTTTGTCCACCCGCCTCTTGAGGATTGACCACAAGTTCTCAATGGGGTTAAGATCTGGGGAGTTTCCAGGCCATGGACCCAACATTTTTTGGTCCCCGAACCACTTAGATATCACTTTTGCCTTATGGCACGGTGCTCCATCGTGCTGGAAAATGCATTGTTCTTTACCAAACTGTTGTTGGATTGTTGGAAGAAGTTGCTGTTGGAGGGTGTTTTGGTACCATTCTTTATTCATGGCTGTGTTTTTGGGCAAAATTGTGAGTTTGCCCACTGCCTTGGATGAGAAGCAACCCCACACATGAATGGTCTCAGGATGCTTTACTGTTGGCATGACACAGGACTGATGGTAGCGCTCACCTTTTCTTCTACGGACAAGCCTTTTTCCAGATGCCCCAAACAATCGGAAAGGGGCTTCATCGGAGAATATGACTTTGCCCCAGTCCTCAGCAGTCCATTCACCATACTTTTTGCAGAAGATCAATCTGTCCCTGATGTTTTTTTGGAGAGAAGTGGCTTCTTTGCTGCCCTTCTTGACACCAGGCCATCTTCCAAAAGTCTTCGCCTCACTGTGCGTGTAGATGCACTCACACCTGCCTGCTGCCATTCCTGAGCAAGCTCTGCACTGGTGGCACTCCGATCCCGCAGCTGAATCCTCTTTAGGAGATGATCCTGGCGCTTGCTGGACTTTCTTGGACGCCCTGAAGGCTTCTTAACAAGAATTGAACCTCTTTCCTTGAAGTTCTTGATGATCCTATAAATTGTTGATTTAGGTGCAATCTTAGTAGCCACAATATCCTTGCCTGTGAAGCCATTTTTATGCAACGCAATGATGGCTGCACGCGTTTCTTTGCAGGTCACCATGGTTAACAATGGAAGAACAATGATTTCAAGCGTCACCCTCCTTTTAACATGTCAAGTCTGCCATTCTAACCCAATCAGCCTGACATAATGATCTCCAGCCTTGTGCTGGTCAACATTCTCACCTGAGTTAACAAGACGATTACTGAAATGATCTCAGCAGCTCCTTTAATGACAGCAATGAAATGCAGTGGAAAGTTTTTTTCAGGATTAAGTTCATTTTCATGGCAAAGAAGGACTATGCAATTCATCTGATCACTCTTCATAACATTCTGGAGTATATGCAAATTGCTATTATAAAAACTTAAGCAGCAACTTTTCCAATTTCCAATATTTATGTCATTCTCAAAACTTTTGGCCACGACTGCACACTATGGACAATTTAGCTTACCCAATTCACCTATAGTGCATGTGTTTGGACTTGTGGGGGAAACCGGAGCACCCGGAGGAAACCCACGCCAACACGGGGAGAACATGCAAACTCCACACAGAAACGGCAACTGATCCAGCCGAGGCTCGAACCAGCGACCTTCTTGCTGTGAGAAGGTTGCTGCGCCACCGTGTCGCCCCGATATGTGAATATAAAGAGTTAACCAGATACAGTACAAGCCGTGTGGAGCGATTACAAGTAACAAAACACAATTAAATACATATTTTGCAAGCTAGAGAAAACAAGGAGGCAACCATTTTAAACACACTCACAGCTTGTGATCCAGAGGAAGGAGAAACCGGTCCATGAACTGTGTACTGACAAGTTCCTGTCAAGGTCTTACAAAGTCCCATGCATATTTTCATCAAATAGTCTTTGCTGATCTTTCCTAGAACAAACAGCCGACGAATCCCCCGTTGCAGTGTAGGTCATTGTATTAATCATCAGAATGTTCACTCATTAATATTCACTCATCTTCAGTCGTGATCAATCCCACCTGCATTCTGCTAGCGTTTGAAGGGAAAAGTTTGACCAGATCCAGCATCTCATATATGGTATTGTTTCGTGTTTATATCAATACGAACAGGCAAAAGATTAGAACGCAAAATGAATCACATAAACGACTCTGAGTTGACTCTTTAAAAAATAAAAATAAAAATCAATAGTTTTAAACACGGTGCGCTTTCAGATTTAAACCTCAGCTGGATGTTTTCATTCACTTAGAGCTGTGTTACACACTACATGGAAGCTCATTTTCAAAAACCCATAATAGGGGCTAGGGGTGTCAAAATTAATTGTTTCTTCGATGCACCACGATGCAGATGCAAACAATTCGGTATCTGTTCAGTAATAATCATAACCGGTTATTATGTACTGACGTCATTTATTACATATGCGTTATATGGCATTAGCTTACTATGGTAAGGGAGGAGACCTCGAGTAATTAAAACGCTCCAACTACTCAAAAAGCAGATAACTGTGCACAATTCACTGCTTGTGAGTTTGCTGGACAGTCTTTCACTGGCAAGTGGAAGTACATCAGAACCCAGCTAGGAAAAAATGAAAGCTGTAAACACTCACTCACTCACTCACTCACTCACTCACTCACTCACTCACTCACCGCTCACTCACCGCTCTCTCACTCACTCACTCACTCGCTCACTCACTCGCTCACTCACTCGCTCACTCACCGCTCACTCACTCGCTCACTCACTCTCTGTGGCCCCTTTGACCTGCTGACGTGTTCTTGAAGTAACGTTTTATCTCCTCTCTCGGCTGTTACAACAATAACGTTACTTGTGGATCCAGACACGAGTGTATCTACAGAGCGAGTTTTCTCCACCACGTCGCGGTCTATGATGGATCAGCTGATCACCACGGCCATTTAACATCAGTGTCCGTGTGCATGTACTTTAGTTTTGATTGATGTATTCAATGAGTGTTTTCTTTGAGCAGGTAAAATTAAAGGTACAGTACACATATCTGACTGCTTGTATTAAAGGACAAAATTGTATTACAAATAATATATAATTCGCTGTGGCGACCCCTGATTAATAAAGGGACTAAGCCGAAAAGAAAATGAATGAATGAATGAATGAATAATATATAAATATATTTACAAATTTTAATACACAAATTAATGTGTTGCTAAGTAAAATATCAAATTGTTTATGGAAAGCATCATCAATGCACCATGATGCACCGAGATATCGAATTAAACTGAATCGATGGCATGATAATTGTAACCAAACCGTGAGTCCAGTGTAGGTTCACACCTCTAATAGGGGCTCTTTAACTATCTTTGTAACAAAATTGTTTTGTATAGTTTTGATTCACATGTGTGTATCACACATACATAATAAACATATTTAACACACACACACACACACACACACACACACACACACACACACACACA